>JANHGN010006728.1:0-17973 GCA_024605025.1 Megaceryle maxima | reverse complement strand
ACCCATTGAAGAAAAAATTTAAAAAAATTACTCCCTTCCTTATAAAAGGAAAAGAAGGTCTTTTTTTTTTTTTTTTTTTTTTTGAGTGGAGATGTAGGGGTATAGCTTTACGAAACATCTGAGATATCAGCTAGATTTTTCTGACTGCTGTGGTTATGCCCGTATGGCAATCAGAATGTGTGATGAGCAGATTAGTTAGGCTGTTCTACCTTGATCTACCTGGCCTGGACCATCACTAATGTTATGGTTGCACAGACTTCTACATGGATTATAGTATCTTTACTAGACCTTGTGTATTCATTTGTATGTGTTCACTGCTGCTGCTGTTCATATTCATATGATACCCCAGTCATGTATCAGAGAAGTAATTAGACAAAACTTCCACTGATGAATTACTGGTATGTTGATTTGATGTAGAGATTTCTAACAGATGTTTAATGTGTTAATAGCATGTCCTATTCATTCTCTGAAAAATGAGAAGCCTGTTGAATAACGTTTGTTTAGGTTTGCATAACACAACAGAGCAGCAAGCTCAGCCTTATAGAGAGGTATTTTCAGATGGCACAAGATAATTGCACACAGCTGCATGTTAGCAGCTAGTGCTTTACTCCACCTGGATTTATATTACTTCTCAGTGTAGGTAATTAAACAAAGCAGAAAAGATTAAATAATTTTTTCCTCTTTTCTGTCTGTAGGCCAATAGAAGTTTGTAATGTTGTGCTAAATAAATGAGTTAAAGTTGAAGTATTGGGAGCAATGAAACAAAAAATTCTCTAATAATGATGTATTTAGTGTTATCCTGCATTTTTACATGATGAGATACTCTTCTCGATGCTGACAGATCATTTTGACATGATTATTTTGGCATGTCTTGTCACAAAAAGTCAGCTATATTTTGTATTACAGAAAGTTTTATTTTCCTAATTAATCAAGTATCACAACTTTCCTATTCTCTGATGGTTATAACTTGAATTAGTAAGCTGCAGTCCCCTATCAAGATGCTTTAATTTACAGCCCTAACATGACCTGCCAGTAAAGTGTTCTACTATATTAACTGGCAGTAAATAAAAACCTGTCAAAAAATCGATAAAAAGAACAGTGCTTAACAAAAGACATATGCCTCATAAATAATATGTCATGACAACTAGCAGCCATAGTAACATATTTGAAGGAAAAGGCTGAAAAAAGTAAGCAACCAGAAGGAGCTAATGGGTTATTTTTACTAGAGATACTCCATAGACTTTTCCTGTCACAATATTATTGCATTTGTGATAAAGCAAAAGGATTTGTGCTATGATTTTTCTATCATACTATAGAAATTTCAAATAGGAAAGATCAGTTTACATTAAAGAGCAAGTATGTCACCCTACCACTAATACCTTTATATATTAGTATTCTATTACTATTACTCCTCTGCCTCAACCCCAGATATGACTCATTATTTTTCAAACATATATGATGCATTTATGCAAAAGGCACATTTAACTACTTATGAATCATTAGTTCAAATCGTAAAACAAAACATTTTGGAATAAACAGATCCTAATAGTGTGGAAATGATAGCTAGGTTAATGGGTTTGAGAGAAATCTGTGTTTCACTTGAATTGGCAAACTAACTAACTCTTGATAATCTCTTGATAGTAATGTTATTTTTATTTATTTCTTTTTTTATGAGTATTTGTGAAGTTATTTGCTTTAACACAGTATACATCAGTGAAATGTCAAATGACAGTAATATGGAGGAGCCACACCACCACCCCAAAAAAAATAAAACAAACAGGAACAAACCACCCCAAAACTCCACAATCTTGTCTCCACAGAAGAAGATAAAGAGGTATTGTGAAACCCTGTGACTAAGAGTAAGCTGTTAGGGAGATTTCACAGCGGGAGTTAATTGGACACTTGGATGAAGTCAGATTTCAGGGAATATAAAATTTGGATTATGAAGGCAAAAAACTTCTTAGACAGAAGATGGTGGAGACGTAATGTAGAGGACAGGATATAGTGCAGTAGAAGAGAACAGTAAAATAGTATTAAAATAGAAAAATAAAGGAAAGCAGTTTTGGAGTTGTCATCTTGAACTGATTCAAAATTAGAAATTCAGTTAGAAAGGGTGGAGAGGAGGAGAGAAAGAAAGAGGAGACATGGTGTCTGCAGCTTTAGTAGTCGCAGGAAAAGGGATGGATTATATCACCAGTCATTTAAAAAAAAAAATGTGCTTTAATTTTTTATTTTTGTGTCAGCTTTAAATTAGCAGGTAAATTAAAATGTAAGTTTTCTGATACAAAGGAAGAGGAAAGAAAACTGTAACATAAATACACAAGAATTCTTTGAGTACCTAATGTGCTAGTTTATAAGAAGTTCAGCGCTTGTCCGAGGTATCTGCATTTACACTGTGGGTGGCAGAACAGCTATTGTGAAATACTGTCTTCCAGTATTAACATTTAAAAAAACCAACTGACATGACATTTAAGTTAAATGTGAGGCTTCACTAATCTTAATACATTCATAGTTTTTCTTTGTTTCATGTGTGATTTTACATACAAAGAATTCAGTGCTCCTATTACTGCTGTTGAATTGAAAGTGTGTTATTATCGCATCAGCCTTACAGAAGCTGGAATGCGAAATGGTGGCAGGAGTATAACATCACAGCCCTCCTGATGTGCCAGGTACAGCAGTTGTGCTATTTGCTTATTATGTACTTCTGTGAACAGACCAGAAATTATAAAGTGACATTGCTTACCTGTATGGTATTTTCAGGAGAGCAATGTGTCCCAATTCAAACAGGAAGAGAGATAGTGTCTTGAAACTTTTAAATTAAAAACAAATATGCTTTTGGGATGAGGAACAATATTTATGTTAATTCAAAGGAGAGGCAAAAAGATCCTGTAGCTTCATAGGTTGTTGTGGAGGTTTTTCAAATATGTCGTCTTTAAAAGCACAGTGTGATGCTTTTGGTAGCTAGTGTGGTATTGAATATTATTTCAATGTTTCTGCATACTTACATAGGAGGCATATTGAGGAGAAATACATATGGAGAGGAAATATTTTGGGTCATGTGAATAGTGTAAAGATACCATCTCAGCACTCAAGTAGCCTGGTCCTCAGTGTGATTTGGTAAATAACTCCAAATAGACGAATTTGGAAGGTTTTCAGTATGTTTCTGTTTTAATTAAAATTAAAATCTAAAGAAAATATATGATGAATGGAAAAATATTTCTGGTAAAATACTATCAAGTGTTACTTTGTGGTGTTCGTAGATCTGTGGATGGATCTTACATTGCTTAGAATTTCCTACTGTTACAGTCGGAATACAAGAATTTGTCCAACTCTGAACACTGCTGCCTATAGATCAGATGGAAATGTTCATTAGACTTTATAAAATGTGTATCTTTTGTGGTGGGACTGAGGTTAATAACTTATGATTTTATTATTATTTATTATTTTGCATGTTAACTTATGCTAGGCCTGGATGTGTCTAATGTCACATCTCTTGTGTGGTTATTGGCACCTTCTACTAAAGTGAATGCAAGCAGCCTTGGATACTGGTCCGTGCCGGTGTTGGAAATCTCAATTAAAATATGCTCTCAGCAAGCAGTGCTGCAAAAGTCAATATAAGGAAGAATATTTGTCTGTCTATCATGCTGTAATTTGGGCAGCATGAATAGTAGCCAAAGAAACCAGCTGTGGGAAACAAAAGAAAATATAAGCAGTTATTAAAAAATACGAAATCATATTTAGAAACCTCAAACCACAGAATGGAACCTTAAAATGGGATTTACGATGTATCACTTTTAATTCTGATTCGCGGTCTGTTATTATGATATAATCTGTGGTTCTCATTGGGGAACAGCAAACAGCATCTGGTAGCTCTTTGGATTCCCTCCAACTGCTTTGAAATAGATGTGAATGTAGTAAAGTAGCGTGAAGGATAGGCAGCTGGTGAGCGTATTGGAACAATGAGAAATTTTGGAGTTTTGGTGTATTCCATTCTTTGTATTCTGTTCAGGTTTATTGTTCTGAATGCTGACTTGAAAATCAAACTTAAGTAAGCTTCTTATTTCAGGTGCTGTAATATTGCTTCGCAGTGTGGATGTGTTCACAACCGCTCTTGAAGGTTTCCATAAATTGTATAACACAGAAATGTGGAAACTAGCAGAGCTTTCCAGTCAGTCTTGAGCACTGCAGTGGAGTGACTGAACCACTTTGAGGCTGTCTGCTTTAGGTTAACTGGCTCTTTGAAGTGCCGTGTTGTGCCACAGCTTCACAGCCAGGGCAGTCTGTCTGGGGATGAGGCAGTGCAACTGGGAAATACCACTGCAGCTGGCTTACTCCTGCAGAAAATCCAGAGTGAGCTGACTCTGTCAGTAGTTGAGGTTGATGCAAATGAGTTTGCTTCTGAGAGTAACTGGAAACTGATTGCGTTTGCACAGTGCAGAACGCAAGCTGACATGTGCCATTTTTTAGTTTGGGCTTTGAGTGGTGGCCATCGGTGGCGAAGTCTACATCAACAAATAGTGTTGATAGCACAACAGCTGCTGCTGAGGACCCGATGTCTGGTTTACCTGCACTCTGGGGGATGCACCCTGGACTAGTTCTAGTCTGGTCCCACAGACTGACTGCTCACTAGCTGTTAGCTAGTAGAAGATCTAGAAAAGCTCGGGTCTGTGAGCCTGGGCAGTTAGTTCTTGTCTCTCCACAGCAGTCTGTAAACCTGTAGCCTAGAACTCCCATCAGAGGAAGACTGCTGTTTAGGTATACAAATATACAACATTTTTCCTTCCTTTCCTCCCTTAGTATTTTAATAACATATAATCACTTCCTTTGAAAAACTATATGAAGATTTAATTAACCTCACTGTTATGGAATACCTTTCAGTATCCTCTCCAATCTCTTTAAATTGTGTCATACTTTTAATAATTTCATAAAAGTTTTCTGCTTTCCTTAATATGATTGTGCTGAAATCTATATAAAATACTTATCTTCTACACCATATGTGATTATTTTCTATTTATAGTTGTTCACTTTTAGAAATATGAATAATGAATAAGTGATAAGTATATAAGAAAAGTAATTATACAATCTATCTAGATATAGCAGCTAAAGGCTGATTTCTACCCCATGGACTTCACATGTAGTTTCTTCTATTTTCCTTTCCAGAAATCTCATCTCATGCTTACAGGATTTTTTTGATGCAGTAGTTTACTAATAGTTACCTCACATAGTGATCCTAATTGCCGTTTACTTGTCTAACTTGGTGTGCTGATCTCCTAAGGTATAGATTTCAGTGACTGGATGTCAATGAGTGCCCAGTATTGGGGTTAAGGTTCTTCTAATGAACTCCCTACACCTTCTAATTTGTTTTTATGTCTATAACTTCCAATGTACATGGTTAGATCATATGTACCGTATCATGCAAATCAAAGATTTATGTCAAATCCACTGTGAGAAGGATGTGTAGAAATTTTCAAGCCTTTTACTGATGGCTGCGTTCTTCAAAAATCACATGAAATGTGAGCATGAAGAGAACAGCTAATCTGTTTACTGCCACCTACATCTGTGACAATGCTTACAGCGTAGAAAATCTTACATATGTGAAGATGCAGTTGTAAAGAGGTGATTATTTAATTATATGAAGTACTACAGAATTTAAATAGTGAGAGACATCAAGAAAAAGCTTTATTCTTAATGCTTTCATTAATCAGCTATCTCACAAATTTATAAAGAGCAGCAGAATTGTTTGATTATCTTTTTATAGGGATTTGGAGTTCCGTTGTGGCATCCAAACCGATGATTTCATGAAGTTGGGCTTTACTTGTAGTAGAAGTGATAGTAAAATAACGTACATAATAAAACACACAATTGTTAGCAAGCCAATTCTGTTACAACTCTGCATGAAGAACATTAGCAGTAAGCATTAGAAGCTGCTGGATCAGTAGCTTTGCAGTTTTCCCCACTGACTCAAGCTAAAATTGTCCTGAACTCTGTCAGAACATCTTGGGTGGTGACTTTTGTCAGGTTCTTTTTCTTCTTTGAAATTTATTGGTTTGGGAATGCTTGCTTTTTTGTTGTTGTTTTCTACATATAAAACAAACCTGCTTATGGCGTGCTATTACATGATGAATTACATAATACCAACTTAAAATGGAAGCTAGCGAATCCTACTTGTGACAAAAAAGCGATTACTTACGCTTTGTAAAATTGTATTTGTTCTTGTAAGCAAGCAGTATAAGACATGATAGACTTAGCTAATTATTTTCTTCCTTTCTTTCAAGCACTGCGATTTTCTGAATGATGTAGCATGAACATTTATGGCTCTTAGCAACCTTTATCAGAATTTTAAGTGTTCTGTTTGTTTTAGCAATGGAAAATAGGCCTAATTTTTCTTCTTTGAAAGCATTTCACTTCAGGTTAGTTGAAGGAACTCAAATATTTTAAACAGATTAGTTGATGACATTATTATTAAACTCTCCAAATTCATTATTACAAGTATTGTTTGTCTGTAAATCTCAAAGTATTTAAAAGACAAGTTTACAAGAGGGATGCTGGTGCCTAAATGTCCCTGCCGGCATCTAAATCACGTATTTAAATGTCAATGTATTCATACCTCACCTGTTAAATACTGAGAAGAAAACTCCTTTGGATTTTTACTTTCAAATTTGATAGCTGCACAAGCTGATAATTTGCTGCTTCTCAGCATTTGCATGGCTTACAAAATATGACCAGTTTGCTGAGCTGCAAGGAACCTGTTTGAATCGTTGGACTTATTTGTTAAAAGAATGTATACACAGCATGGATGCTCATGTCCCCTATTCCGCGGTGATATGCAGAGGATGTCCTTAAATAAGCTGATGAAAAATGAGCTGCCAGAGAAGATGGTGTGAAATGATTTTCCTTAATTTTGCTGAACTATTGGAGAGATTGGAGTCACACCTCCTCCCTTTTCTAAGGGATTAGCATTCAGGTTTTCATGCTAACCAGTTGGCTAGTCTTTTCAGAGACTTTCGTGATGGAGCTGTTCTTTTTAGAATTAAGTACTTAAATATCTTCTAAGCCAGAGAGAACAACTCTGTAACCTAGTGATTAAGGCAACCCTTTGGGATCTGGCTTTCAGATGAACATTTCAGTATTCTAAATTAAGCATTCATTAGAGCAGGGACTTGAACTCAGTCTTCCCTCCTCCCAGGTGAATACCCTAATCGTGGAGCTATGGGAATTCCTACATGTTTGCTGTGATCCAGGGAGTGGTATGTTGGGATTCCTTGTGTCAGTGAGGCACACCACAAGAGTACAAGGATGACTGAAGAGTCTGTTATTGTGAGCTGACTGCGGTACTCTTCTGAAAGTGGAAAGCAGGTATTCAGATGCCCTTTGTTTGAAGGGGTTTTGAACCTGTGCTTTTTGGTCTCTCATGTAGGCCTTGCAGCCAGTGAGAAACTAGCAACTCTGTCAGACATGTTTTGAAAGAGTCAGTGATGCTGTTTTCAGAAGGAAGCTCAGGATCCTGTTTCAGAAAGTTTCAGGGTTACAAATCAGGGGATAAATGCCACCCTTTGCCAGAAGTGGGCTGCCTGAGCCTGTGGAAGGAAAAGGACTTGTGTCATCCTTTTGTAGTGACTAGGATATGAAGCCCTGTGCTCAGTGTGCTGACTGTAGTAAACACCTTTCCTAGACATCTGGTTCTTCTTACATACCATGTTAAGTGTCAGATATACATAATACTTGTATCCTTGTCTAAAAGCAGAGGTGCACTTTGCCCTAGGTTTGATTTAAAGAAAAATGATATGTTATTTTATATAAATGTCAAGTTTAAAAATCCTACCAAAAAAAACCCCAAAAACCTCTCTCTATAATCTTCCCTATCATTAAAACCAGCAAATTAGTTAAGTGAAGAAATTATAATTGCGAGTGATTTGTATGGCATAAGTGTGTGCTGCTGTGTAAAAATGATTGCAATTCTTATGCCAAATACTTTTAAATCTCTAATTGATTTTTAATATTTTTGACAGGAGGTTCCTTTTGTGAGCTTTAACAATTAATATTGTAATAGAGCAATCTAGGGACTTCCATGATTTAGCTCTAACAGTTTATACTCTAATACACTGTAGAATTTTGCACTCAATTACTGTAAGTAGAACTGATGAAACGTCTATTAAGTTTGTTCAATATTATTCAGTATAACTTTCAGTTTTAAGTGGTTTATGACACTATTGAGCATAAGGCATAATGGCTGAAAGTCCTAATGTGGAATGTCTGCATCAGGTTGAATACTTGGAGGGAGATTTTCAGGCAAAATGTGTATTTCAGAAACTCCAAGTAGGAAAAACAGTGTTTTGCTTATTTATACATATTATTTTACTTTAAGTAGTCTTACTGTCCTCCTACTTGAAGTAGGAAGGTTAAATTATATGGAGAGTAGGATTTTATCAAATATAGTAATACCAGTTTTTGCATTCATAATGAAAATGGTTCACTTTTTCCTAGGTAGTTAGATCTCCAAAGACCTTTTTTGTCACTTAGTATCCTTAACCTTGACTATGCCTTGGAGCATCAGAGAAGAATCCTATGGACTAGTAGGTGGGAGAGGTGGAGAGAAACATGTTGTGGTGTCTGCTGAGGGAAACAGAACTGAAAATGTGGCCCACAAGGTCTTTGTCGTATGTGACATGGGAAAAGGAAGGGAGAAAAATGGGCATAAAAACTGATGAGATTAGAAGATGGGTATAGAGACAGGACTAAATTTACAAAGAAAAGACACGAGAATAAAAAGAAATTAGGAGTGGGAAGAGAATCAGTGCAATTTGATCTAGTCGTGGTAGCATTGGCATAGATGAGATATTTTGGAAACGGGGCAGTGAAAACAGGATGAAGTACATATAAAAAAAGAGGCAGATGACTTTGTGGTGTCTTGATTTCACCTACACAGCTGGAGATTAGATTTGGAAGGTGTTCTGAATTAGTCCCCTTTTCTCCATACTACAAGATCTGATTCAAAAATAATCATTTAGCACTGAAGATCGTTAGCATTCTAGGAAGTACCAAAGAATGTGTTTTAAGTTCCAGAATAAAGTTGCCTCCTAAGCAGGGCCACAGTAGGTGTAGGAAGAAAAAGATAGAAGATAAATTATTTTAACTTGATGAAATTTATCACCAGTCACTCCAGTCCTGCCCTTGTCTCTGGAGTAGTTAGGATCTGTTAATATTAGATATATATTATATATTTGCATGTGTGGATCATACCTTACTGGCTGGTGGCTCGTTTGATTGCAGATGAGTTTGTAATTTTATTTGTATGACAGACATATGGCTATGAGATGTAGTAGCTCTTTAAGCATGAATTTGAATTTGGTCGAGATGCCTCTTTGCTCATTTGAATCAGGAGTAGAGATACACACTTGAAACTGATTATTTGAAATGTTAATGCTATGGGAAACTCAAAATAGTTTAAAATGGAAAATAAATCTCTGTGCTTATGATTTCCCAGAGGAGGCCACTGACTCTTTTCCTTGCCTAATTCCAGAGGTAAGTTCTAGCAAAATTCAGTGTCCATCAATAATTATGACTCATTGGTTTTAAGTGTACTGAGAGCTCCGACTATGATACGGCTAATCTACAGATTCCAAACTTAACAGCTATGACTCCTTAAGATGTCCCTGAAGTATAGGATCCAGAGGGTGGGTGAGTTCATCTTTCCTCTTCATTCGGGAATGGTCATTCCCATGAGTTTTACCTGATAGAGTATATGTAATACCTTGATACAACCATACTGCCATCATCTGGAAGCAAAACTGCACATTTCCTTGCTACCAAGAGGTGTGTGGGAGTTGGGGCACTTCCCCTCTCCTCACCCTCTCCCCCTGGGCTTAAGTGATGAAGTTGTTAGTTTTTATTTGTTGTGTATCTGAAACCATATTTATTAAGGTTTGTACATTTCAATTGTTACATTTTCTAAACTTGCAGAATCTTGTTTCTTAAAAAGAAATATTCTTAATGTATTTCTCTAAAAATCTAGTTGCCAATGGGGCGGTTTTAACTGTGATCGATAATTAGCATTATTGACTTCCTTCAGTACCCTAAATAATACGTTTCCTGTCTAGACGTCACAGTCACTTAGCTTACCTTCTTTGAGTGTTTGCTTTATGGTCTTGTGTCTTAGTTGAGAAAAGTTGAGAGTGTTTTCTTTTCCAAAGAAGAGGAAGGAATTGCTTCTTCTCATTGTTTCTGTCAGTTTGCTATAAAACTTTGGAAGATGTTAATTTTGCACAGGTTGAAAATTGGGCCAGAATTGCCTTTTGCATTGTTTAATGTAGCATCTATTGTAAACATAAATTATGTTCAACTGCTAATTTTCAATTACTTCATCAATCATTAGACAATGTAATAATGTTGCTTTATTTTGCAGTTGACAGTTTTAGACAGATTCTCTTTTTCATTGTTATTTTTGAGCCCTGAAAACTAGGAATGTCTATAAATGAGCTTTTGAAAATGAGCTGAACTATTTTTTTTAAAATGTGAAGGAAGCATTTCACAGTTAACATAATTAATTTCTTAGCAAGTTATTAGGGTTTTCAAAAAGATAAAATGAAAGGATTTTGTGCATTCAGTATCAGTAAAGATGGCACAGCATATCAGTGGGCATTCACTCGGGTCCTGGAAGACAATTTGAGGAAAAATTACACTAAAGATGAAAAAAAAAAAGAGTTTTTAAAAGAAAACTGCACTACTGTTCCAAAGCACTGAGCACTGGCATAAAGTTTCCCAGGGAGTCTGTGAAATCTCTGCCCTTGCTGATACCAAAAAGATGACTCAACATAATCCTGGGAAACCTGCTGTAAGTGGCTCTGGTTGAACAGTGTGGTTGGACCAGACGATCTCCAGAGGTCCCTTCCAACATCAGCCATTCTGTGAATCCATGATAACCAGATGTTAGGCATGTATTGATTAGAGACTTGGTTTTGGACTGTATAAGCTCTTTGAAAGTCAGAAAGATAGGTGCAAAAACATATAAAAAAAGCCCCATAACAAACAAACAAACAAACAAAAAAAAACAAAGCCAAAACAAATCACCCAAAAAACCCCAGCGAACAAAAATAAACAAATAAGCCCCCACCACAATTCAATTTACTTATTTTTAATGATCCAGCTTCACCAGTATTCATGGCTTTTATTTTCTTTTGCAAGAGTTCAGAGGAGAGGTGAATTTAATTCAACATAAGGAATTGATCTCTGTGATTAGTCTTGGTTTTCTCAGTGGCTTGAAAGTGAAGCAAATACAACTGGAGACAGATCTGGGCATCGTTTTGAAAAAGATTCAGTTTACTTATTTGGGGAAATTGCATAGCTCAAGAGAATGGTAATGGGATGTAAAATCTATCACCATGAAATGACCAGTGTAAATAAGGTCACTATGATTAGTGATCAGAGCTTTTTGGCATTCCAGCGGGTCACTGAATACCTTTGTGAAATGAGATTGGTCTCAGTCTAGTTCACAGACTTTACATGTTGGGGATTTTTTTCCCCTCAGGACACATCAGCTTTTGCTGACAGTTTCCACAGACAGATCAAGAACTTTTGTGGTCAATCTGTTTGAGAGTAGAGCTGCAGGAGTAATGTACTTAGGTATTTTTTTATGAAGCTCGATGCTATATCTGTATAAAAAAGGTTGTTTCAGGTTCACCGGGTTAGACAAAGTCTCGGGCTTTTTTTTTCTGTGTGGTTTGGGGTTTTTTGGTTTTTGTGTGGTTTTTGTTTTGTTTTTGTTTTTTTTTGGTGTGGTTTTTTTTGTGTGGTTCTTTTTTGTGTGGTTTTTTTTGTTTTTTTTTTTTTTGTTGGTTGGTTATTGTTTTGGGGGTTTTTTTAGAAATAAGCATGTTACTAATTTTAAGCAAAGATCTGTATTTTTTAATGATGCTTTTTTTTTTTTTCAATTTCAACAAGTCAATTCACTTCGAAACAATTTACAATTGGTAACATTGTATATTGCCAACACTGTTTAATTGCGCAAACAAAGCTGATTTGGATTCTAAGCTTTTCTGCTTTTTAAAATACTTTTAAGATTTATTTATTCTTTTAATAATTAGATCCTGTAAAAATCTTGATTTAGTAAACCCTTGAATTAGTAAAAATCAAGACTGTGAGTGGCAAAATATCTTAATTACAGGGTGTGTAGAAGCATAATTTTCCTGAGAATTTTGCTTTGAGAGTTGTTAAGAAAAAAATCCTCTTCCATATGTACTATGAGACTGATGAAGAAATATACACTGTGAAGGCTGATGCAAAGTGTAACTGTGGCAACATACTGGTTCAAACCTCTGTGACTTCTCCCACCCCATCTATTGATTCTTCAACAGAGAAGGTCCAAATTTTGTGTACCAGGGGTCTGAAGTACCTCTTCATACTGCTTTTCTGCTGCCAACTATTCTAGCAACAGAATAATGTAATTGACAAGTTATGCATAGATAATTGTTATTTTGGATAACAGCATAAGCATATGAAGAAAGGGGGTTTTAAACTAAATGGTCATGAAAATTAAACCCATTTTGCATTCATTTCATTCATTCCAGGTACAATATTAAAAACCTCAAGGTGTTTGAGTTTGAAAAATAAAGTTTAAAAGCTCATTAAAAAAATACTGAATGATTTCTTCTTCTCCCCACATACTATGTATAACCTTCTCCTTCTGTAACCAAACATGACTGCTATCACCTCTCACTTCATTCCTTAGCATGTGATGGAGCCATTCAGACCTTTGTGGTGTTCTTCAGCTAATACTTTCATCCTGGTTTGGACAACTCTGCTGTGTTCGTAGCAGTACTCATCCTACCTTTTTATCTTAGGAAACAATTATACAAAGGAGTCATAAACTTTTTTCATGCAGGCAGAACAAATACTTGATTCAGTGGAGGGCACTTAATTGCAATATATTATCCATCAAAGTAATTCGTAATTACATCTTTTCCTGAGACTTTTCAGAAGATAGTTGAGTGACAGAAGTACAAGCAAGATCATTCTCCTCTTGTGTACAAAAAGCATGCAGAATTTTTAAACCCCATGCTACAGATTACACAAACATGTACTGGCCAAAGATAATTGTTCGCATTGTTTTGGACTGTGCAGAAAGAGAATTTCAGGGGTCAGTGAAAGGTCCTCCATTAAATCTTTCTTCTCATCCTCAATGTTAACATTTATGCCTTGTCCTTTGGTCTGTCCCCTCTCTTTTTTTTCCATTCTTGATGTTAAAGATCTTAAACAGACCTTTATTATTCCCAATATATAAAGTTCTAAAATGATCACAATAAAATGTTTGATAAACATATTAAAGAGGGTACCTTGAATATTATTTGTTGATTTATTTTACTTGGTTTGTATCCAAAACATAACAGTATGTGAAGATTTTTCAATTTCCATCATTTATGTCTGCTCAAAGAGAAGGAGCAAATAATAGAGATTTTATAATTTTTCTGCAGAGATATAACGGCAAAGTTGAAGGTTAAGCTCCCTATGTATTTCCTGCCTGTGTGATACATACATAGTCTTGTACTCATCAGTTGCCCCTCTTCATTGCTATCTTGTTTTGCACTCATTACTAATTCTTTGCTGATGTGTGTCAGCTGATCAAGATCTCTCTCAAGTTGATTCAGGCCTATGCAGAAGCAGACAGTTAAAAAACATTGCTTCAGCCAGTTCCTTTTAAAATAAAGTTGTCATTAAACTGTGTGCATCCAAGTTGTACCCTGAAGTCCCATAAAATCCAGAACAGTGATTTGATTTTTCCAAACATCCATGCCATTCCATTTTGTGCCAATAGAAGCTTGCCTTTGTACCTATAATAAATGTACTGACTGTGATGCATAAAATGTTTTTGGGGATAGAAGGAAGAAATCATACACACCTGCCAAAACATATAAGCCATTATATACAGAGCTCAAATAAATTATTGCAGCCCAAGTCTATAGCAACATATCAAAAAACTTTAATACCCTTCTCTGTGTAGTACTCTGTATCCTGACTACTATTACCCAGCTATGTAGTTAACCAGATATTCAATATAGTGTGTAGGAGTTAAATAAGGATTATTTAAACAATCAAGACAGACTACCCAGAAAGGTTATTTTATTTTTTTTAATATGACTTAAATTTCAGCTCATATTTAATGATATTTATGACTCAGTCATTGTGGATCTGAAAAATGGGTATTGTGCTCTTCAGTTTCTTCATGACAGTATTCATTTTGTTGGAAAGATAAGGTTTCTTTCAAGTCCTCACTGTGTGACAGTCTTGCAACTGTTCAGCTTTGGAAAGAAACTGAAACACGTCATGCAGAATGAAGAGGTAAAAGTTCCTTGAGAAAAACTTTTGCATTGCATCTTCTTTGGCTAACTAAGATACAGAAATCTGTGGGACTTGCTAGTTGTAAATATCTTCTTCAGGTGAGCGTCCTAAATGTTGCAGTATCACAATTACTACTGAGATGCAGATTATGCTGTAGAGGACCAGGCTGTGGGAGACAGAGAAGCAGCTCTGAGATAAACATTTTTGTATTACTTTTATGTCTATGCAACCAGAGTGCAGCTGCATCACAGGTTCTTTTATGTATAACCTCCAAGCTGTAAAAGTGAAAATAGTGTAAAGTGAAAAGTAAATCTGCAGGATAAAATTATCATTAAAATAAACTTTCATCTAGGATATATAGCTTTTCATTGGTATGATAATGTAATTATCTAATTTAAAATGAACACTAGAATAAACCAGTAAAATGTCTAACAAAATTATGAGGACCACTTCTGCTCTTAACACTAGAGGTGATGTGAACAGAGTTCACCTACTAAGTGCCTCATGTCTTTTTTGTTCTTTCATCATAACTGTTTCTGATCTGCCTTTCAAGATGACCCCTTTGTGGAGTCATGTGTTTGACAGATATCATAGTCAGTGGCATTTCACAAGGGAATTTCTTTATCACTGGAATTAGCACTACTAGTCTCCTAAAACCTGTATTTTTATCTTGTATCTTCATGGCTCTGAACTACTTGCATTCTTGGAAGTCTCCATGTTAATAATTCTCTCCACGTGGGCTTAGCAGTGGAATAGTCTACTAGTCTACTAAGAAGTACTTTGGTATTGGGAACTCTCTTTTTTCTTTTTTTTTTCTTTTTTTTTTTTTTTAAATTGAAATGGGAATTATGAATAGAAGCTGCAGCTCTTCTTATAGGTGCTTGGGAATGTCGTCTACAGGAGTTGTCATTTAAGTGCCTTGAAATCCAGTTTTTTAATGTCTCCACACCTCAGTCTTTGCATTCAGTCATTCATTGAGGGGTCTTCTGGGTCTTGTTTTGTTCCTGGTGGTCTATTCTGACTCCAAACTGCAAAGAAATGCACCATTTAAAAGACAAAATGGGATGTGTCCCTCTTGTTCCTCCGGTGCTGAAATTTATCCAGTCCCCTATCATTAGCTCCTGAGTAAATGGACATTCATAGTTAATGGGCATACGGGCAGGCAACATATTATGGAATAATATGGAAGTACAGAAGAGCTATTAAGTGCCAAAACCTCTTGTTTATTCTCCTGCTGTTTCCCAGACAGCGTCTGCTGTCTGCCAGGCTTCTGATACAAGATGAGTATTGTAATTTGAAGAGACGGTTTTGATTATAAATAGCCCTCGTGTATCAAAATCAAATTCAGAACCTGAGACAAGGTATCTTAGAAAATTCCATGGAAATAATGCTTCTTTATTTGGATACAGGAAATTAAGATTCTGGAACTCAGTTAAATTATTCCCATTGGCAAAGTAATTCCTCTCGTATTTTGTGGGTTTAATTTTTTTTTTTATTTTAGGATTACCATAGTGCTCAGAAGTTGTGGTCTTGAAGTGTACTTCTCTTTCATAGTGACAATGAGGGTCCAAAGGCAGCCCTTACTTCTTGTTACATCATCCTGTTACCCGTAACTTCCTCTTACTTACATCTTCACTAAAAATTCTAAAACCTCTGTAACACTGAGTTAAGTTAGTTATTGCTGTAGAATAAATAATGTTACATAGCATACTTTATTGCTCATAAGACCCTGCAAGTAATATTCTTAATAAAACTTGGTAATTATAATTATCATCTACTGAAGTAAGCAAGTGGGGCTCTAATTATAATCCAAAAGTTATGTTTTGTTTTTTTTAAAAGCAACACAGAAATCGAGTTGAGCCTTAGATTGAAATATCTAAATAATTGCATCAGTAGTCCCTGTGGCAGTTTTGCAATGAAGGAAATGGTTGAAACCTGAAAACCTAACAGAAAACCCAGTCCAATATCCATTTTCCAGAGGTTTATTTCAGTAGGTTTAGGAAGACAATTAATAAAAGAATCTATAATGATCTTCTAATACAAGGCAATTCTTTCTGGATATAGAGGTCCTGAAGCATTAGAGTTGGCACTTCTCATTGGTTTTGTTCCAGAAAATGTAACTTTTGGTACTATCCTGAATCTTTACTATAAAGTTGCTAGGCCACTCTCCATCATTTTTGGTAAGTCGTGGGGAAGAGGAGAGATGCCTGAGGATTGGAGGAAAGCAAATGTCACTCCAGTCTTCGTAATGGGTAAGAAGGAGGACCTGGGTAACTGCAGACTGGTCAGCCTCACCTCCATCCCTGGGATGGCGATGGAACAACTTATCCTTGGTGCTGTCTCTAAGCGTATCAAGGATAAGAGGGTCATTAGGAGCAGTCAGCGGTTTCACCAAGGGGAAGTCATGTTTGACCAACCTGATAACATTTTATGAGGACATAACCAAGTGGATAGATGATGATAGAGCAGTGGATGTGGTTTATCTTGATTTCAGCAAAGCATTTGACACTGTCCCCCACAGCATCCTTGCAGCTAAACTGAGGAAGTGTGATCTGGATGATTGGGTAGTGAGGTGGTTTGTGAACTAGTTGAAGGACAGAAGTCAGAGAGTTGTGGTCTATGGAACAGAGTCTAGTTGGAGGCCTGTATCTAGTGGAGTTGCTCAAGAGTTGGTACTGGGACCAGTACTATTCAATATATTCATCAGTGACCTGTATGAGGGAAGAGAGTTGCTGACAACACAAAACTGTGAGGAGTGGCTGACACACCGGAAGGCTGTGCTGCCATTCAGCGAGACCTGGCCAGGCTGGAGAGCTGGGCAGAGAGAAATTTAGTGAAATATAACAAGGGCAAGTGTAGAATCTTTCACCTTGAAAAGAACAACCCCATGTACCAGTATAGGCTGGGAACTGATCTGCTGGAAAGCAGCTTAGGGGAAAGGGACCTGGGGTTCTGGTGGACAGCAAGATGATCATGATCCAGCAATGTGCCCTTGTGACCAGGAAGGCCAATGGCATCCTGGTGTGTGTTAGAAGGGGTGTGGTTAGTAGTTTGAGAGATGTGATCCTTCCCCTCTACTCTGTCCTGGTGAGGCCACATCTGGAATATGGCATCCAGTTCTGCACCCCGCAGTTCAAGAAGGACAGGGAACTCCTTGAAAGAGTCCAGCACAGAACCACAAAGATGATTCAGGGAGTGGAACATCTCCTTTATGAGAAAAGGCTGAGGGACCTGGGTCTCTTTAGCTTGGAGAAGAGGAGACTGAGAGGTGACCTCATTAATACTTATAAATATGTAAAGGGTGAGTGTGAGGAGGATGGAGCCAGGCTCTTCTCAGTGATGTGCAATGATAGGACAAGGGGCAACAGGTGCAAGCTGGAATGTAGGAGGTTCCATGTAAAATAAGGAGAAACTTTTTCATGGTGAGGGTGACAGAACACTGGAACAGGCTGTCCAGGGATGTTGTAGAGTCTCTTTCTCTGGAGACGTTCAAAACCCACTTGGACATGTTCATGCGTGACCCAATCTATGTGTTCCTGCTCTGGCAGGGGGGTTGGACTAGATTATCTTTTGAGGTCCCTTCCAACCCCTAACATTCTGTGATTCTGTGAAGTTTTTAGATAGAAATGTGAAAACCACCCT
>JANHGN010006727.1:0-14522 GCA_024605025.1 Megaceryle maxima | reverse complement strand
AAAATCTTACTCTATTAGTCCTTTCAACTCAGTATTTCCACACCACTTATAACCCAAATAAGGTGTTCAAAACAAGAGAGCATCACATGAGGAAAAACAGAACAATAAAAAAAAATATTAAGAATGGAAAGAAGAGGATGGGCCAAGGAAGGATGATTCAAAAGGACACTATGACTAAAGAGTAGTAAGAAACAGTGAAGTGATTGCCTTTAGCTGAGGAAGAAATCAGGGGAAGAAATTAAAAATTCGTTTGTTAACCAGAAATAGAATTCTAACAATAGCAAACCTTACCTATTTTTTCCTAATGTCTGCTTAGTGCACTACAGACAGACAATCACACTGAGGTTTGGGTAATCATTTGTTTTCTGATTTTTTACATATTTTCTCACGTTTCTTGCAGTTATCTCATTATTAATTTTTGCCATTATTTTCTTCAAATTTCAGTCTCCAGTGCTGTCTCATTGCAGTTATCTTGTGTTTACTTTGAACAATTTCTGAAGTAAGCTATGCTACCTTGCAAGACTTATCACATGATCAATTTGGGGATCACTCCTATTTAGGCTCTATCTCAGTTCGGAATTGTTTTTTAATCTGCTCCTTCCTATATCTTGGAGAAAGCTGCTGCCATCATCAATTCCCCTTTATTTCACGGCTACTGAGAGAGATATAGGAGTATTCAGTACTTCATCATAGACTGAAAATACAGTTTCTGCTTAACAGATTTTGAAATACTTTATTTTAAAACGTTAATGTCTTTCAAGAGCATCTAGTAATTTGGTTCAGACTTCATAATTATTGGCATGAAAAAGCAAAAGCAAGCAAATCCCTGTAGGATCAAGTACTAGCTGTCCACTGAGCTGCTTTCCACATCCTTGCTTATAACCAAGTTTTGTGATTATGCACTGACTGATCCCAAGCTAACTACAGTATGGTAAAGATAAAAGAAAAGGTGAGAAAGACAATTGTGTGAGGGTTATTCCATGTTTACCCTTGTTTTCAATTCAAAAAGCTCCCATTCTCATGACATGCTGTAGTTCTCTGCTGATCGCTTCACATGCAGACAAAAGCCAAAGCTGAATGCTAGATGACACACTAGTTTCACTCAGTAAAAAAGCATTTCTATTCTCCATAGTATCATTCATGACACAGGATGCTTTTGTTCCAGACCTAAACCCAGAAGATAACAATCTTGTTTCTCTTTCCCACATTTTTTCTTTTCTATACTGCAACTCAAACTCCCCTCTAACACTTTATACCAATGTCTTTTCCACTTATTGACTGAACAGTTAAAACAGGTGAGGTAAAACATCATACTTAAGAAAGGAAGAATTTAAAAAGCCAAGCAGCACATCGGACTAAAATGGGAGAACTAACATAACTTAGGTTTAACTGTCCATGTTCTCAAAGTGTTAGCATATTGTGCTAAGTGATGCACTTTTCAAGTCTGATTTAAGGGGGGGGGGGGTGTGTGTATGTTGTGTTTTGTTCGGTGGCTTTGTGATTTGTTCTTTTGGGGGGGGGGTTTCTTTTTGTGTGTTTTGGTTTTTATTTTTATTATTATTTATTTGCTTGGTTTTGTTTTGTTTTCAATCATGTTAGCTTTGCTCTAAAGACAACAGCCTGCTAAATTCCACAGAAAGATCTCCAGGAGAGATGCATGGATTTGCCTGCACTGCCACCATATTTTCCTCAAAATTCTCAACGAGCAACAAACCCCCACTGAATACCATAATATTAATTTTGGGCCTTACTCAATGCCTACTAAAGCCAACCAAAACAATTTCATAGACTTGAGTAATCTTTTACATGTGGCTCACAGGCAGCCAATAAGCATAAATCAGATAAGCAGTTTCATAGGTTCTTCTCTCACAGCTCTCTTAATCTCTCTTTAAAAACCACATGGTAGGTACAGCCTAATATGTTAGATAAGAAGTGTTAAAGTATTATGCATCACTGTACAATAAAGCCAAGATCTTGAAAATCACTTCACCTGTGACAACATAAAATTTGAGTCAAGGTTCACACTAACTAGCACTACAATATTACATTTGCATTCATATTACACCCATTGTGCCACACGCATCCAGGTACAATCTCTACTTTGAAAAGCAGCACTTACATTTATGGCCAGAGAAAAAGAAAGAAGCAAAATTTAGATATGTGACAAAGAATTATTTAAACTGCTGAGGAAGGAAATAATGGACAGTAATCAAACAGCCGCTTTCAAAAGCAACAACCCTTTCATCATTACCACCTGAAAACTTAGGAATGAAGAAAACTATAAGAATTCCTGCCTGAAGTATAGACAAAGAAGATAACCCTCCCATAGGAGCACAGCATGATAAGTAGCCACAGGGAGAATCACTGTGATCAGTCAGAAAGGCAGGAGAGTTATTAGCTTAGCCCTGAACCTCCTACTTAATGTGGGGCCAGTGGTGATAGTTAACAGACCCTGGCTAAGGTGACAAGCTTTGGACCTGCTTGAGGAAATCCAATTGAGAAGCAGCCATGAGGAACAACAAGCAAGAAACAGATGTTCCAGCTACCAGGATGTGCACACATTTAACCTGAATATGTAGAAAAAATATTATTTTCTATAGATAGTGATTTCATCTCCTTCTGCAGCACTGGTACTGTCAGATCTCATTATCCACAGCTAAAGTGCTTCCTTCACATTTTGGAATGGCTCTTAAATCCAAGCAGAACTGTTTGAGTGATAGCTACTGAATAAAGATTTCAAGGCACTAGACTAATATTCTGAAGATAATTTTAGTATTCAAGCAAAACAAGATTAAACTCATGGGAATACAAAAAATTAAATTTCAACACAGAGTTAAAATAATTACTATTACCCATTTAACCCAGCATACACCATGAAGAAAGCTAGCTTTCTTTCAGCTGTCAATTCATATTTAGCAATTAGTGTTGATTACATGTACTTTATCAATAAATATCTAGACCACTTCCAAAAAGGGACAGGAACATGTTTATGAAAAGGAGCTAATTATACTCGAAGGCAATTATGCCAAATAAAACAAACAAAATGTCAAAGTCTTAAGCTAGTCTTTTGTGCATCTCTGACTTTCATAGCATATAAAGGAGAGTACAAAAGGCCTATGAGATGTTAATATCATGTATACAATATATACTCTGGTGTACATTTTTCTTTGCAGTTCTGTAAGTCTTATTAACATTCATGAAAACTATATATGCACCTCAGGAGGAGAAAATTCCCCGCTATGTTGATTTTTACAAGAAATTTACTATTCTCAACACAACAAATGTCTGTTCCAGATTTCAAACACATCTTATTTTAGGGACGTAAAACATCCCTAAATAGTTACTGCTAAATTTGTTTATGCTTCTACATTAAAAACTAAAATAAATACATAGAGGAGAAACCAGTACCATTGACTCTGACTGCAAAAGCCTGTCTCTGAACATGTAAGGAATACTGAAGTCTCTTTAAACCAACATTTTCTTTTATGCCTTTCTTAACTTCTAAGCCTGTATAGCTTCAGGGAATAATAGTAAATTAAACTACTCTTTCAACATCTTAATTTTATGTATTGAAAATAAGTTAAAGCAATATGACTTTGTTCTCTTTTGCTGCCATTTCCAAAGCAAATAATCTCAGTAATTTGCAAGGTAATAATAAAATAAGAAGTCCATGGCTAAAGATTTTTTTCCCCCATCATTTCTAATTAAGGTAGAGTATGATAAATTACTCTGATATTTAACTCAAAACAAAACCAAGGATGTTTTCTATTGCCTTTCTCCGTTTAAGCAATATCATAGCAGGGGGAAAAAAAGGGTATTAGTATATAAAATTAAATTCTTCACTATCTAACCAAAAAGGTATCAACTCAGAATAATATATAAACTCTGCAGGGAAATATGAAACCTTTCTTCATTCTTAATACTTTTGAGTTCTAAATTCCAAAAAATTGGATGTTAATGGTAGCTGTTTTTCCAAATTATAAGCACTTAGGGTTGACATGGGGATATAGAAATTTTTTAAACATAACTTTATTGTATAGCATTTCTTATGAACCCAGAGTGAAACTTTTTTTAAAATATGCCTTCAACTTGTTTTAAGCAACAATAATTTTGGGACCACGTGGAGAAAAAGTAGCTTCTATTTTGGAGAAACTCAATGGTCAAAAGACCAGGAATTTACCTCTCTCTTCATATATACTTAAATATTCCCTTTCAGACACTTAAAGAAGCTACAAGCTTCTCCCAGCTGAACAACAGTACAACGTCCCTAAAATAAACAGATTTTTTTTTAAAATTATATGTTAAAGTCTCTGCTGAATAAATTATCTGCTTCACTTGCATGTAGCATGCAATTCAGTTTATTTTCTTCTCTTGTTTCTGTTATCATTCCCTTGAAAATGTTACCTTTCTGAGCAGAGGTCTTGTTCAAATAATTGTCCATTTTATACATGTAAATAACTAGAAGTCCCAAAGCTCAAGAAACAAAACAATATTCTAAAGCAGAATGTAAAAAAATTAAAGTGATCTTTGAAATCTAAGTAAACTGCCAAAATAAAGTAAAATGTGTAAAAATGTATATGCCACTTTATACAGCTAAGTATCATTTTCATTACCTTTATGTAATATATCTTTACATTTCAAGTAAAGTATTGCATGCTAGAATGATGAAAATAAAGCTAGTATATGGCAGCAAAGATGCCAAATGCTGAGTTTCTTGGAAAGTCCAACAGTTAAAATAATGCTAAAGAATAGGTGTGCCTACAGGAAATCTAGATAGATGTTGGGGTTTCACCACAGAAGCAGACTATGGCTGTTGTATACTATGTATCTCCTCCATTAACAGGCTGACAAACCAATGTTAAAGAGAATAACCAAACATGTTTCCACCACAAATGGACCTCAAAATTGTCTGAGACTGCTTAAGCACTAATCAAAGCACAGATCTGGTTGTCATGTGTCCCAGTGATTGGTTTTACACAGCTATCAGATAACTTGCAAGTTACTTTCACAGTTTCTCCATTAACTGAAAGGGCTGACATTATATCAGCCCTTTATTATATATTCCACATATATTATATGCTTCAGTATCTATCAGACTGTTATACTATGCTACCCATGTCATTTCCATTTTTTCTGGTTCTATGTATTGCACTAGACTTGGACTACAAATGTAATTTTTTTCTTCACAATTCCTTGAAAAGTTACTTCCTAGTTCTCTATCATTTATTCTTTGGGTGTAGCTTATCTGGCTTCTAAATTTCTTATAGACTTTCTTGGTTCCTATTTCAGTGCTTCTAGCAGAAGACTCAGTAAAAATCAGATGATTATTACAAATAATCAACAGTCAAGTGAAATCTTAAGTGCCTCCAGCAGAGTCTAAACAATATACTTTCTTCAAAGATACCATCTGTTAGTAAGGCAAATACAAGTCATGCAGCAGGTACAGGACACCAGAATCATCTTAAACATAGGCCAAGTTGTAAAAGAATCCTTTTTGAGGAAGTGAAGGGTAAAAAAATCCTTAACTTGTGCATGCATTATAAATAAATAAATAAATTTCTTCTTTAGAGAAGAAATGTCTCAGCACAGGATGAAAAGCACAACACAAAAACCCCAATACATAGGTGCCAACATCTCTACTGTCTCTAACAGAAATCTAACTGAAGTTGTATATAAAGGAATCAAGGAGAAAACATTCAGCTGCCCCAAATCTCCTTGCTTTCATGTGCTTTGCTTAGATTTCTACTGTCATTTGTTGTGCAATCAGGGTAAGATAGATGCCTTTGTTTTCAGCTCCACTCAAAGAATAATTTCCTGATCTAATCCTGTTTATTACCAGTGTGAACATTTTTGACCCTAAAAGGTATCCTAGCAACATTAATGACCCAAACATAAATTCTTAAAAAGGCAACATGTCAGTTTACTGATGCAGATTCCTTTTTGCTCCCAAATAATCACACCGAAAATCCTCCTAAAAGATGAATGAGAGTCTTACCCAAAGAACCTCCTTCCCTCAAATCAGTCATAGTGCAAGATCAAGGCAACATAGTTAACTTTGGAAATTTATAAAATTAAACCTAAATGTCCTCCTTTTACGTCAGAAAAGGGTAATGGCTATATTTTTACCAAAAATAAGTAGTAGTATGAGGATGGCTCCTCAATAAAGCCTTTCTTAACGATGATCTGTTGCTTTGATATCTTTGGTCATCATGTGCTTTATGGAGCATTGTTTAAATAGAAACAACAGAAAAATTTCAAAACAAAATCTTTTATATCTCTATCTGAAATGCTGATGCCTGTCTGTCACAAATGATTAGTGTATTTAAAGTACAAAGTTGACTGACACATGCTTTCACTTAATGATGGTAATTACAAAGAACAACAACTCCAAACCACATCTGTTCAATGTAACAACCTTGTTGTACTATGCAGATTACATTGAGAGCTGTCAGAAATGCCAATTTTACCACAAATCATGCATAAGCACATTTGTAAGACAAGAAACAGATTAATAAGCATCAACACTTTTCTGTAAACACTTGTTGAAGAGAATAAAATCTGCTAGCACCAAAGGAAATGATACAACAGTGGATGCTTTCTCTATCAAGCCTGAAATAAGAAATCACAGGAAGGACAAAAGTGCAGGCTGGATCCCCAAAGAACAAGTCCCCCTGTAACAGATTAAGATGTGGAAAACTCAAGCCACCACACTTCATGTGAAGAATATATAATCACATTTTGTCTTTCCTTTTGATTGGTTCTCACTTAAAAATCTTCATTTTGCACAGTACTACATAACATACAAGCAGGACATTTTTAAATTATACCTAATTAAAATATCTAAAATATTTTACAAAAAAAGAGAAAGCTTAATTCTAAGTTGAGTAAGCACAGGTATAGCTTTTTAGGTGTTACTTGTCCACTATATTATTTCAACATTCTGAAAGAAGATATACTTTCAGTATGGCTAGTAGTTTGGTTTTGTTTGTTTTGTTGTGCTGTTGTTGTGTTTTTTTAATTGCATAACATGCAAATGAAGATTGAAGCTAAAACCACTAAATGAAGAAAACTGAAATAAATACATCATAAGCCTATGAACTTTTTTGTCATATCATAATTGAAGGTGCCTTTACCCAAAAGCTATTTAAGATTCAGGGTCATGTTTTTTCTATAGCAAAGGATCATGGAATTATAGGCAGGCAGTCATATGATCTCAGACAAGTCATTAATGTAACATGACTTTGTTTGCTTTTGTATGACAGAGGACATTACAAGATAGAGCTGACATGCAATATAATTGTAGAATAAATAAATACCATGATTTTAAAACAAAAAAAGGGTTCTTGGATATGTTCCTCTATAATATACATTTTTAAATGGAAAGAAAAAAAGATTTTTTAAATTTTAAGTATCTTTGAGAAGCACTTTTCCGCTAATACAACTTAGTTGACTCTGAATGAACATAGCAACAGCATGTGTACATGTAATAGAAATTTAACAAGGCTTCTTTTTGGTTGCGTTCATTTTCCCAGATCATCTAAACTTAATCTTGTTCACAGACTACCACAGCAGATAAACTACACACTACATAGCGGATCACTTGGACATCCTGCAGATTTAGCAGGATATGAGACCTGTGTGCATCACTTGCTTTTAAGTCTAGCTTTATTTTGCCTGAGTTTGCTCATTTTTTTTTAATTTTTTTTTTTTTTATATTTATTGATAATGCAAATTCAGCTGCTTCAGGCATTTAAAGCATACAGAGAAGCCAAAAGTGATTTACATTACACCCAAAGATTTCATAAAAATACTATTTACCACCTAAATATTATAATCTAAATAATGTCCAGAAAGAGTAGTACAATTATTTTCATGCGCTAGGTTTATTCAGTTTCCAATGAAATTAACAAATTATTTTTGCAACTAATAGAAAGATCTTACAGAACATTAATTTTTATATCCTGCAAACCATTTCATTACTAGACAATCCTCCTCAAATCCATGAAGTTACATACAAAGTTTGGATCATAGAATTATAGAATACCAGTTTGGAAGGGACCTCAAGGAATATCTAGTGCAACCTTTCTTAGCAAAAGCCAAGATCCAGCCCTTATTTTGTATAAAATCCACATACCTCTGGTCTTCTGTTAAAATTGCATAATTCCTATCAAGCTACATGGCTGCGTGTATGATCAGACTGGAGAACATAGCTCCCAATAAGGAAATCAGCGAATAAATTTCCAAGCATATTCAGAACTTCTGGAGTTTGCATTTATAAACGTCTAGAAAAATGTATCAAATGTTACAACAAAAAATGGCAAGCTACCAGGATCTTAAAACACATAGCAGCATTACTTCTATCAAGCCATTAGCAAGAAAATTAACAATCAGTAATTATTTATTGCAACTGTCAAGCAGAAACAGTGATACCACTTAACCAGCAGGTTTGCAAACTGTGTCACTGTGAGAGCCAGGGTTGAAAGTTCTTGACTAAGGAGCCCACCTGCCCATTAAAATCATTATTTAACCCCCTCTTCAGGGTATAGCACAGCATGCTTCCTAGTGCAGTAGGAAGGGATTCTCTAATGTAATATTCTTCATCACAACAAATATGTAAGCCTGAACAAATTTTCTCAGAAACAGCTGCTTCTATGGTATCTTGGCATTTGAGTAAATGATTTGCAGAAATTCCACAGGGAAGGAGGTACTTTAAAGGCTGCCAGGGAGTGTGATAGGGCTAGAAGAGTGAAGAGGCACAGCTGTGACAGCTGAAAGCAGGATAAGCTGCCACTGATCTGTTTCTATGCTTATCACAACACCCATTAATCAATTCCAATCACAGCAGGCCCACCAACTATACTCCACCTTGCAAAAACTGACTACTCAGCCTTGTAATACTTCTGAAAAATTGGTCATCTGAAAAAAAATGTCAGGGCAATAACAAACAAACCTCTATTATATTTGCATTTAAAAAAATAAGATAATCAAGCAACAGTTAAAATATCCACAGGTCTTTCTTCCCAAAACTGTTAAAGATTTCAATTCATTTTTGTATGTTTAATTTCAAACGAAGAAAGCATTTCCCTACTTCTTTCTCTAAGTTGTGCCATAGATGCTAATTCTAGTGACCTTAAGGTGTATCTTCAAGACAACCTAGAATATAAACAGGTTTTGCCCCATTATTTAAAAAGCCTCTTCAAATATAATTCTCATTGCGTGAAAAAGTTAAAACTAGAACTACATTAAAATGACAGAATATACAAACACAAAATGTACCAAATTGCACTAACTGAAACATAATTAAATGTGTTCTAGCTGATGGTAGATTTCCCATTACATGTAAAGTTTGCTTTAATAAGTGTACTTCCCATTAACATTAAAGCTACCACAAATTTGAGTTTTAGTCTGAGCTAAGGGCTAAAAGGACACCACTGACCACTATTTGTATACATCACCAGTTCATCCAGATGTGCAAATTCTGCACGTTTTGAAGGAGTAGTCTAATTTGTTCAGCACATAAGTTGGCAGCAATATTTTTTCACTAGAACAGCAGAGTAAGCAGATCTGTAATTTGTTTGCTTGTTCACTAATTTTCAAGTCATAATACAATCTACAATTACTGCTTCTGTTGGTCACAGGTCTGTTCATGCCAAAGCAAAGCTGCACTTTCATAGAATATAACATCAACAAATTAAAAGCAGAACAAAGAAAAAATATTTGTATGCACTGCGAGTTGCACAAGATGTTAGAGGATAACATAGGAACAACTTTCTATAGATTTAGAAGGAGAACCTGACTGACATCTTTTGGAACAAGGAGTGGAGTTATCTGAATTTCTGGCCCTCAGTGCTCTCTGTTACATAGCATTCAGGATGGTGTTGACAGGCTAGAAGCTTTAAGCTCAACTAGGCATCAAAGAAAGCACTCAATCAGAAGCCTGACTACTTAAAGCTACCACTTGGAAGGATTAAGTGCACTTTGTCTATCTCTTTGCAATGTCATTTTATAGCTTGAAAGGTTTTCAGAATAACCAAATAGATTTAGGAGCCAGAGTCCCTTTACTATCTAGTGGTACCTGTGCATCCAAAGAACCCAGCAGGTTTTTGAAAATCTCCCAGTATAATATACCACTTTAACAGCTTTCTTACTTACGTAGCTATCATATCATTGAAGCATCATATTCAACCTTTTTATAAAAGCTGTGTATTTTAACAGTGGTATGCATTTACAATAGCTAGATGCCTGTTTTGACATTTGTGAAATTTTACTAATTACCAGAGAATGGCACAGGTATTTTTCTAAAGACCACATTACAAACACATACAATTTACAGGGCTTCAAAACCTACATTTGCCAAGACTTGCTATCATTTACATAGCATCAACAGTTTTCTAGTTGATATACAAGCAAAACAAAGGGTTTGGCATAATTACTGCACAACAGCACAAAATATCAAAACAGCAAAAATTAAACTTTTTAAAAAATTTTTTTTAATTAAACCAGTTACCATTGGCAAGTAATTTGCTTAACTTTTGAAGTCTTCCTGTATTTCTAAGAGAATGCTGGCAGGCATCTAAGTGTCAAGAGGGGTCTTTCATGATAATCCCTAATCTTAAATCTCTTTTTATTCCCAGGACAAAATTCTGAAAGATCCTATATACCCTATACGCCATTCCTGTAATATATACTATCATATAATATCACATGACCTACTTTTATACTTAGTAAAATTTTTTTAACAAAATGCTCACTGGCATCGCAGAATGGACAAAGTAAACCTGCTGGGGAAATTCTGAATTTAGAACAAGATCATGTAAACGATAAAGTATTTTTAACTACTTTTCTAATTCTATGAAAAACTTTGTAAGTACAACACAACTGCTATTCATTTCAACATGCATTACCTTCCTAACTTTTGTCGTCATCATCATAATCATAGTGGAGATAAAAGGATTTGTTTGTTTTTTTTCTTGACCTCCCTTCAAAATGGGTACAACTCACTCTTCTTCTAGATGGCATTTCTAGGAGCAATAGCATAATGTAGAAATACTACCTGCATAATAGAAAGGAATTTTGATTCTCAGGTCCTGCTATGATTTCCAAATTTATTTTTTTTCCCCCTTACTTGTTTTCAGCTCTAAACTCTTTGGAACCAAGATTTCCTCTGCATTTGGAAAATGCCTTCCAAATAGTGAGCATTTATGCAATCTAAACAATTACAATAATCTTTACCTAAGCAACTTCCTGATACAGCCTTTGCAGTACTAAGCTAAAAAAGTTTCACCCTCTTCAAACTCCTTTTACAATCTGATTTTGCATTTACACTAAAAGAGATATGCCACCATATGTCTCATTTAAAAATACACAAGAAAAACTAATGAGAAAAAAATTCCTTCCAGTGGACAAAGCACAGGCTAAGAAACTAGACAGGATCAGCCTAGATGTCTGCATCTCATGAAGATGGAATATAACATTGTGCTCTGAATATTATGACATTTAAAAGTACAACAGTAATAGAAAACAAATCAGATGCGTGCACACATACAGATGTGCTTACTCCTTATTTATAAAGAAAACATGCTAGCACAGAAATCTATTACATATCAGGTTTAGAAGAATCTAACAGGAATCTAATAAATTGGTCATAAACCACTATTCTACAAAATCATGGCTTCTATTTACTTCTTTTGATCACACAAAGAGCATTGATAAGCTGTCGAAAGAAATGTACATGACTCCCAATTTATGCAAACTCTCAAATGTTACAATCAGAAAAAGTGACTGCAAAAATAAAATATTCAACATAGGAGCCGACTTTGTGCATTCAGATTTATACTTTCTGTTTTATAGAAATAAAAGTTTTACTAGTACATCTTATTGTGACTGTACAGCCCAAACAGAAATGGGAAAGGAAGCTGGTGCACTGCACTGCCTACTGAATGATTAAGTTCCTATTGAAGATGGCTGGCAGATGACTCCTTCCTTACAGAAGACATAGGAAATGAAGACACTTCATGACAGGGGAATTTCTTTTATGCAGTAATCACCCTAACACTGTGTAACTAAAAAGTATCAGCATGCTGCTAAATACACGGGTTCCACATTCTAACACCTAGGCAAGACAGAGAAATATTTCAGTCACCTTATGTCTTTAACCTCAGAGAGGCTTCCCACTTTAAGTTAACTTAAATGTAACAGCCACAAGAGCCTTTGTTTCAGTTTAAATGCTTGTATGAAATGTTCAGCATTTCAAAATACTGTAATGATTTTCAATACTCTTTACAAAACAGATTTTTAGATACTGTTAACAATAAATTCTTTTGAGGATTTCTTCTTCGATGTTTAGAATTTTGGTTTTTCCTGAAAGCTCCAATTATCTGAGAAATCACAAGAAAAGCTAATTATTCTGTTTTGCATCTCGGCACTTCTGAATAACAGGTCACTGATGTCTTCACTTGTCTGTACAGAGAATGCTGGTAAATGCCCTTTCAGGACACAGCATCACTTGGTTAAAGCACGTAACAGAGAACAATCTTTATTCTCTAGACATCATAGCCTACCAATACAGTGTTGCCAGTGCAACATGTCATAAATGTGTTTTATGTATTGTATATCTTACTGAAGTCTCATCTTTCCTAGACCACTGCTGTAAACTAATAGCACAGAAGGACAGTGAAAGGGGCCATTAAACTGGCAGATTAAAAAGCAAGTTCCACTGGGGTTCTAGGTTCTGTAAGAATAGCCACACATGTTCATCTAACACCAGTATTAAAAACCAAAACTGCAGAGCTCACCTGCTTGCAGTGTTTCCAAGTTCAAGTAATAAAGCCTACTTCACCAATTACTATATATTGTCTTCAGCTTAAAGTAGAATTGTATTTAAGTTCCTTTACAGTGTTATAACTGTATACATGCAAAGTGTGAACTAAGTTAACAGCTAAATTCTTAAGACAACTTATACATAGGCTATTTCCTAAAGATTAAAAAAATACTACCTCAGGTTAGCAGATACTCCTGAAATTAGGAATCTATTTCTTCAATAAGTGCTGTTCATAAAAATATAATTAGAACACTGATTTGCTTTGCAACTGATAGAAACTGTCTTATCTATTTGAATATTTTGTCCACTTTTCTATTGAGAAATAGTTTCTCACCTTTACAAAGCACACTGAGATCCGTACTGTAGATTTTCATGCAGTTCTCCAGCTACTGCAGGAGGAGATAAGTTTTATGCTGACTCAGTAGCATCAGAAGTTGGAAAGTTCAAGCTGCAGCTACTATGATCCAAGTACATTAATACTCTATGAAGACAAAGCCTCTCTTTAAATTATCATCTATCAAGAAATGTACTTACTTCTAACTTGGTAAAAAGAAACAAAAAAAGCAGCTCCCCAACTGTAAGTGCAAGACTTCAAAGATACATGAGGAGATTGATCCAAAACTGATCTTACTGATCTGTCTGCAAAATACATAATATTTAATATTGCTCAGAAGTTGAAACAAGAATTTATTTTTTTTAATAGATAAGACTGCTTTATTACAGCTGCTTTCATTTCAAATCCACTCATAAGTTTTGTTAGACCCTTTACTCTATTGTAATGCCACCAAAATGCAGACAAAGCATTTCTGGAAGAACCAGATGCTACCAAGATACAATTAATAAAATAATTTCTAAACCTGTGGTCTTGAATTTTTGTAAGCACAGCAGTTCACAAATTGGACTGCTTCCTGACTCTTTTTATGCTTTTGTTGGAGGGGTAGGTTTGTGACTAAATACAGATTGCTCATTAACAAGGAATCTAAGAAAAAAACCCCAAACAAACAAACAAACAAAAAACCAAACAAAAAACCAAACAAAACAAACAAAAACACAAACACAAAACCAAAAACAACACTTTTTTTTTTCTTTTCTTCATTATGTGATTTACAACCTCACTTCACAAGAAGAACAGCCAAGACTAGAAAAAGGCAAGTATACTTTACCTCAGATCTTCTTAGATATTTGTATGCAGCCAGAAATTATGATGCAAGGCATGCTAACAAACACCTGACTTTATCTTAAACAAGGAATAAAAATGGTACTAAATAAATTGTGTTTCTTTGAAGACATTGACAAGTTTTCCTAATACTTCTCTTAATCAGTGCAAATACAAATCTTAATAAACTTCAGTTTCACAATCAGAACGGATGTATAACAACTTCTATTATGAAGTTAGCCTGTTAAAAAAAAGAAGAAAACTGTAAGCTATTTGTTATCTACCTGTTACAACAGGAAACTCCCAAATTTCCAAGTTCCATTCTGAATTTCATCCTTGACCCAGTTATTGAAGTATAATTTTCACAAACAAAATTACATACCATTGAGAAAAAAGAAATGCATCTTTAATGCAGTGACAATGCTAAATTAACAGTGTGAAAAATAAGCATAGGATAGTACATATTCTTGTATGTAACTTCATTGTTACAACTGTACTATAGGTATCATATGATTATTTAAAGGAATATATAATATAAAAGTTATT
>JANHGN010006726.1:70216-87304 GCA_024605025.1 Megaceryle maxima | reverse complement strand
CTCCAGCCTCCTGTCAGGAGCTGTCAGAGCCAGAAGGTCTCCCCTCAGCCTCCTTTGCTCCAGGCTGAACAAGCCCAAGTCCCTCAGCTGCTCCTCACCACACTTGTGCTCTAGACCCTTCATCAGCTTCACTGCCTTTTTTCCCTTCCAATTTGCAGAAGGTATTTTTAACAAGGCAAGACTGGAAAGAAACTTGCCTTCAACACGACTGGTCTAACCTAGATCTTTTCAGTGTGGCCTAAGCTAAGTCTTCTCATGTGTATGCCACCCCAACTCCTCTTTTTACCCTCTCCCCAGGGTGTAACCCTGAAGACCAGGGCACAGTCCAAGGTAAGGCAGATATCTCCATGCTCCCATGTCTGAAACCATCACCCACTAATGTCCTGAGGAGAATTTCAGTGAACTTCATCCTTGAACTGGGGCCACTCATAGCAAGGGAAGCCAGAGGATGACAGCTCTGTGCCACTCAAAGAGTCTGAGCACAGTGACTACTCCTTCCGTCCCACCTTCAGGCTTTTCTCTGGCTTTGACAGTTCTTTGGCGCAGACACAGAGGCTTTGGCAAGAGCAATTGGGACATCTCAGCTTTGCTAAGGCCTCCAGGCCATGGAACAATATACTTCAGCAATGCTCTCAGCTCACTTCAAGAGTAAATGGCTTTGCCCTGCATTTACCTACCAGTGGTAAAGGCTGCTACTGTTTCAGGGTCTTATTCTATTAACATTATTGCTTAATTATACTGTAAAGCCCCATGGCAATACTTTGAACATCAATACCCACTGATGCAGTTTCTCAGCACAGTGTAGTGTGAGTCTACTGCTTAAAAAAAAAAAAAAAAAAGGAGGTTTTAACAAGTTTATAGTCAGTACAATACAATAAAAATCTTTTTAGGTTCCTGGAATCAGCCAAAGCATCGTGATGAGGGCTACATCTGGGGGATAAAAAAGTACAACTGCATTAGGAGGTTATGATTACTACACATGTCGCTGTCATATCAGTCATTTAGCAGTCACATCCTAATAAACTGCTGTGAAATTTGTCATTTCAAAGTCAGATTAATGCAGATTCATATAATAAAGTCATCACTTCACGCAGCTAAGTAATTATGTTCAAGCTTTGTCACTGCAATGAATGCCTGTGTGCCTAAGTACGGAGGGTGACTCTTTTTTGGCTGCTGTTTTCTTATTGATGAATTAGCCAAATAGGCTCTTTAATAACTTTCCTCTGGAAAGGTATTTTAATAAGAATTCAGAAAGAGAGGGGGGAGAAAAAGAAAAGAAAAAAAAAAACAAAACAACCAAACAACAAACCACCATATTTGAATAATATAATAACTGCTGGATTCTCCGCGCTGTTCTTTGGGAACCTGTGGATTCATGGCATGCATTACAGATCAAAGAACTTAATTCATCTGTAGATCCTTGTTTGTGCAGAGAAATACGGAATAAGTTAGAGAGTCAGCATATGTTAGAGTGAGCAGCAATCTGTTACGGTAGTAATTTCACTGCTTGCTGTACTACAGAGGGTTGTGCTATAACACGGCTCATTATAATGGATGTGCTTTATTTTGTTCAACCAGTCGTGGTAAAAATATTTGGCTAATGTTTTCATTGCCTGCCATCTGTGTGGTCAGCAAGGTTGTCCAACAACATCCGAAGTGTCACTGCTTCAAACAAGGGCTTAATTGGGATTTAATCAGACAGATCTTTTCTATTAATTAAATGCCAGCTGATTAATGCACTGTATTTCGATAAGGAATAGCCGTGGCCCAGAGTTGGCCGTGCTCGTGCACGGTGAGAGCTACTCCCTCTCCCCAAGGGTGGTTGCTGATCTCAGCACAACTCAGCTAGCTCAATCCATGCTCTGAAGACCAACTCTGCCCCCAAAATGCCATTTAAACACTGACAGGCCAAATATCAGAAAACGCCATCACTAAGGTTGCAACCACAGTCCAGACCCAGCCCTTCTATTCCTTCTGTTGGGATCTCATGTGCATTTGTTTTCCCTCTGTCTCTGCACAGCATTCAGAGAAAGTGTTGCACAATGTCCTGACATCGCCACTGTTCACCTCCCTCCAAACCTGTGCAGCTTCATGGATTTATCTTTGCCCTTTGAAGCTTTTGTAGAACAATTCCCAGTGATATCTTAGGGGTTTTTATGTGTGTTAAAGGATTTGTAACCCTGCTCCAAGATGAGGGGTTAGTCTCCTTTCCTTCTTGTCAATGAAATAGTGAGGAACATCTACTCCATAGAGAAGAGTGGCCACTGATTTATTTCTTTAATTCCAAATGAGTCAAGTCAATGTCCAAAGAAGGACAATGAATCTGGGGAAGAGTCTAGAGCACAAATCTGGTGAGGAGGAGCTGAGGAACCTTGGCTTGTTTAGCCTGGAGTAAAGGAGGCTTGGGACACCTTCTGGCTCTGACAGCTCCCTGACAGGAGGTTGGAGCCAGGTGGGGTTGGGCTCTGCTCCCAAGGAACAAATGGCAGCACAAGAGGAACCAGCCTCAAGTTGCCCCAGGGGAGGTTTAGGTTGGAGCTGAGGAACAATTTCTTCCCCTTGAGGGTTGCCCAGGGCTCTCCCAGGCTGCCCAGGACAGTGGTGGAGTCCCCGTGATCCCTGGAGGGGTTTCCAAGCTGTAAAGATGTGATGCTAAGGACCACGGTTTAGTGGTGTCCTGTCAGTGAGTGCTGGTTTAGCAGCTGGATCTGATGATGTTAAAGGTCTCTTCCAACCAAAATGATTCCGTGATTCTATGAAATGTGAATTAATTTGACCATTAGGTTTCTACTTTAGCCACTGCAGATTCTTTAGTGCTGTGACAGCACCACTCTTCAGTGCTGGTTTTAAGACTCCCAAATACTTGGTCCATGGCTGGTGGACGTCTTGTCCTTGCTTTCACTCAGAAATGGTGTGTTGAACACGTTTGCTTCCCTGTGCAAAGGAGGAAAGGCAGGGTGGCCAGCTAAGCCTTCTCCCAGGTGGAGTCAGGATGGGACCAGGAAGTATATCCAAACATGGGAACCCAGAAGTGCATGTGGGTTCTACAGTTTAGTTACAGACCAAAGTATTGACCTCAAAACACAAGATCTGACACACCATCTGACCATTTAAAAAAGGTCTGAAGTCCCACTGCAGACTCACATTTTATTTTATGAATATTGTCAGGAGATAAAAAAAAAAAGAGAGAGAAAAAAAGAGAAAAAAAAATGAGAAGCTTTCCAAAATGAAAAGACAAAGAATTTTAATAAATAGCATCATTAGGGCAAAAGCAATGATGCTGCAAGTTCTTTGGCCATCTCCTGAAAAATGAAAGACAGTCTGGTGGAAGAAAGCTGCAGTTCTGATTAGTGTCATTCTGAAAGCATCTGAACATCGGGAAATGCACCAGTAACCAGCAGCAATATTCCCAGGGCTGCCCGAAGGTTGACGTTGAAGAACAAGGTGCCAGGATGGTGTCATCAATCTAAACAGTAATTTACATTTATCATGAGAAATAAGCCCTAGAAACAAATGGCAGCTTGCTACAATAATTCACCCAACTGGTATAAACTGAAGGAATACACTTGGAAATTAACTTTAACCAATCAAAGCGCTTTAATCTCCATGAAAAAGAGTGAGGTAAAAGGAGCTTCAGGCTGTAGGAGTCGTGTGGCTTTTTTTGAAACATTCATTGCATATTTTCACTCAAAACTGCCAAAGAAAACCTAAGTCATTAATAAAAAACAATAGTCTGCGAGCAGTTCTTTAACCGACCAGACCCCGGTGAGCTCCAGATCCTCCTAGTACCAAAGCACCACGATGTTTTTGGGCATGTGAGGTAAATGTTCAAGAGCACCTGAAAAACAGCAACACAGACTAAATGATCTGCTTTCTGATGTGATTCTGTTTTAACTGGTATTCATTCATACACCACTTGGTTATTACTGACAGCGTGACAGTAACAACTGCCCCTTAAATCTGCCATTCTACTTGCCCTCTGATTTAATTTAATTTAATTTCAGTCTGCAGATGGAGACATTATAAGAATTAATGAAGAATTTTTTTCCCTCCAAAATTGAAAATTTCAGATTCTTACATTCTACATGGAGGTCCCTTTTATTAAAAGTCCCTGTAAGAGACTTAGACTATGAGTTATGGTCTGTTCTCTTCTGAATCATGGAAATGGGCACCCAGGAGTAATTCTGATGTGTCCTCCCAGCTTAGAGCACACGGTTTTAATTGCCCTTATTCTGCTGACAAGGCTTTGTGTGTTGCATTGCTCTGTACTCAATTAGCAGCCCAACACATCAGCTAAGAGGCACTTGGATTGCTGGTGTTGCTACTGCCTCTCCTTGGGTGCTCAGGGATCTGCAGACCTTTTGGTGGGTCTCCATATGCTGCCCTGCCTCTGCATGCATCTTTGAGACAACCCCAACTAAACAAGCAATAAATATGCATGATTCTATGATTCTGTGTTCTTCCAGCAGCCCTGTGTTAAGCTGAGAGAGAACCTAAGGTCATTTGGGATTGGAGCAGAGCCAGGTCTACCCCGGTATCCTGTTCTTGACTTGGACAGTAACGAGTTTTTCAGGTAAGGTCAAGATGGAATGAACTTTCCATCTTCCTGGACCCAGCAGGTTGGTGGCTGGCTGTGCTAGAGGCTGCATCCCAACTGGTGCTAGTAAATGCAGCATCCACACATCTACCAACCCCTTTTCCAGTCACTACCCCTTTTTAACCTCTGCCACATCCTTCAGCTACTGGAAAACTCAGTGTATCATCTCCATAAAGTCAGTGGTGGGAGCCCTGTGGCCAACATTTGATGTCAAGGACCTGCTGAATTATACGAGCTGTAAAAAGGAAGGTTAAGAAATGTCCTGAAGAGTGTGCAACACGCTGGGTGAGGAGAGGCATTGTGGAGGAGTGAGTGGATCATTACCTGTCTTACAGCTTAAGGAACACAGACTTTACGTCTTGACCCAGGTCACAGGGAGCTACAGCACAGCCAGGAATATAAATGCATCTCCTAAATCTCAGCATTGTTCCTTTTCAGAAAATCTTCTTTTTTTTTTTTTTTTTTTTTTTTTTTTTTGATTTACGACATTTAATAAAACAGGTTCTTCTCTTTAATAAAAAGGGTTCTTCTATCACACCTCCTTTTTGGAGGTCAACTGCCTCTTCTGATTTTCTTTCTCCATGTTTCTAATTAAGTTACTGTGAATTCCATCAGATTTCAAAGGGAGGGATCAAGAACGATTGCTTTCATGATCTAGTTAATACCTGTAAATATCAACTGTCGCCCAATTCCCACTATGAAGTAATAGGTGGAAAGAAGAAGACACCATAAAACACCTTTTACTTAAAGGCAAGAAGCAATAAATGATCTCTATGTCCTTTGAAACCTGAGTGGCTATTCCTAAGGCTACAAATTTCTTTTTAGGACCCAGCAGATGTACCCATTTTATCAGTTCATAATCTTCTTTTTTTTTTTTTAATGCTAGCTTTTGGCATTTTTTTTTTTTTTTTTTTGGTTTATGTGGTCCTTGGACATCTTCATGCTTTCAGGGCAGAAGTGCTTGCTGAGCAAGAAAACTGCATGGTCAAAGAGCCCTGGAGGTTTTTTCCCGTGACATCTCCAGGCAAGGAAGTCCAAGGGACATTACATGGGGCATGATGCTGACTCTGGGCACACCAGAGCTGTGTCCAGCCTGTGAAATGCCCTGAAGTGGACCCAGCACTGCAGGGCAGCCCTGCCTTAGTGAACTGATCTAAAGGGGTTTTATATAAGGGGTGGCTTTAAATGGAAAGTAAATAACCTAACACCTTTTGAGGCAGAAGGAGAAGACATTGAAGTATAATGACTGAGCTTATTTTCTCAAGAACTAAAGAAGCACCTGAAAATGGGTTCATAAGCCAACACTTGCAGATTATCAACTCCCCTGGAATGACCCAATGAGTAAAATTATAAAGTGGGGTAACCTGGTTCGGGTGTAAATATTTACACCAACCAGGATGTAACTTTTATACCATCCAAAAATTAGACCTAATAATTTTTATTTTTATTTTTTTCAGAATAATTAGTAACGAAAAATTATCTCTGTAACATATCATCTGAATTAATTTCCTCTAATAGTTTACTCATCATTTGTGGTCTATTTAGGAAAGGAACCTGGACTTTTACATCTTAGCTCTTGAGTTATTGCATGGCATAATCTGATGGGAAAATAAAAAAAGCAACACATGATCAGGTCTGTTCAGTGAAGGGAGGTGTACAGAAAATGGAACTGAGTGGCTGGCTGGATGTGTGGATGGATGGACGGATGGATAGATAGATAGATAGATAGATAGATGGATGGGTGGATGGATGGATAGATAGATAGATAGATGAAAAAAGAAAATGGTTGCTGTGGCTCACACACTCAAATCATTGCTCCAAGGGCATCAGGACCAGATTTAGAAAATGGGATGAGAACTTAAAGAATTTAGAGGAACTTATTGATTGTTTTCCTGTGGGTTTTTTTAAACTTTGTTAGTGAATGAAAATGTGGACTCAGCACCAGTGGAAATGTTCCACTCCCAGTGAAGCACAGCCGATACACCGTACTTAGCAGTGCGTGCAAATTGGCCTCCATCATCAGGTAGATGTTGCCTGACTGTACAAAAGCTGCACCTTCAGAGCACCCTGAGGAGTTTTTTTGCTTCAAGTAATTTGCTGCTTTCACCCCGTGGTGCTGCATTATCACACCAGTGTCGCAGCTCCACAAGTTTCCTACCCAGTTGCTATGTCCCTGCTTTCTCTGTTTGGGGAAAAAGCCAAATTGTATCTCCATTCCTTCCCTTGGGGAAAATCCTTAGATATTAAAGTAGTCCATGAGGCTCTAGCCTAAATTAGTATCCCGAAACAGAATGGTCAAGGTTTTGTATTAAGCTAATTTTCAGAGTTTCACCTTGATTTTTTGCAACAGTCTTCGCTCCAGATTGCTTTGTGAATCAGAAGTTGCAGATATTTCTGAAAGAAGACACTTCAGATCCATCATTTTTTTACAGTGCTGAGCACCAAAATGCTACTCTAATACTTTTGATGAATTTGATGCTCATAACTACTGTTAACACACCTAAGTGAGAAGACTGACCTCATCATTAGTAGTTATGAAATACTCCCACCATTGTGATAAATGTTGCTAGCCCATAAAAGAGTCAAGCCTGGACCAGCCGAGGGTCATCTTAACAGCAGAAGAGATGGGAATGAAGAGGATAACTCAAGCCAGAAGCACCAGGACTCCCTTGTCTTCCTCCCAAGGAGTGTAAAAGGTGTTGGCTAAATCAACAAATATTTACAATACAAAAGAGAAAGCATCCCCTGTTTCAGCTGTAGGGATACCAACTTGAAATGAAGGACAATCCCATATAATCCATTTACATCATCATGGGAAGTGTGCTGTGTTTTGAGTTTGAGATGGTATAAAGTGTAACACGAGTGGCAAAAATGTCTAGGAATAAGTTCCTGTAGGAAAAATTATGTACTTGATTTTTTTTTCCAGCTTTAAATGACCTATAAACACAGGGCAGCAGTCACAGAGCTCTTATAGCTCTTCTTACAAACAGTCCAGACTTTTGAATAGGAGACAAATATTTTTGTCCGTGTCTGCAGAAGAGATTTATGAAATGGAAAAGTCCAGGGCACAAAATATTTCCTCATTTTCTGGTGGAATGTTCTGCTGTTTTTATAAGGAAGCAGAGTAATACCTTAAGTAGATGTAAACTAATTAATATGTAGGAGCTGAGAGCCATCGCAGCACGGCAGATGAATAATATACATTTCACCAATCTATGTCATGCATCCACCTTGAGACATTGGATCGTATTAAAAGTGCTGTGCTCTTAATGCAAAGCTAAGGAAATCACAAAGGCACAAACTGCACAGTAAAATGACTTTTGGAAATCCCATGCAATGAGAATCACTTTGAGCTTTTGATGCGATTAAATGGTTACACAGGCAGGAAATGAAGGGTAACATCAGATATTCCTTATTTCCTCACCTGGACACACCGAGAGATGGCTGCTGCCCTAAACTGGTCTTGCAGAAAACCAGCTAGTTATGGGAATCAGACTTGATCTGTAGGGCTACAAAAAGCTTAAGCGTATTCTTACTTAGTCTCGTGCATAAGGAAGACTATCTGAACCGAGTCTATGCGGTATTTTATCTTCCTTTTACACAAAACCTCTTATTTATCCCTGTTCATTAACCCGAGGAACTTTGCAGAGACAGTTGAGCCATGGTGGGGCTAAACCTAGAAAGGAGGACTTCTGTAGGAGCCTTGCAAGCAAGTGTCCTGATGGCTGGACAGATGCTGCCTGAACGCTGTATCCATATTTAAAATCTGGGTTTGTGACAATTTCCTTGTATCCGTGTTGACTGAAAATTAAAAAGCTAGAAACTAAAGCACATGGACCAACATTAGCTGATAGGATCTAATCAGCTTGCTTTATGTAAGTGCTACCTGAAAACTGGTACCAGCTTTATGAGCTGTTGTACAGAACCTGAAGAGCCTGACTTAGAATCATAGAATCACAGACTGGCTTGGGTAGGGAGGGACCTTTCAAGGCCATCCAGTCCAACCCCCCTGCACTGAGCAGGGACATCTGCAACCAGAGCAGGGTGCTCAGAGCCCCGGCCAACCCCCCTGCAATGGTGCCAGGGATGGGGCAGCCACCACCTCTCTGGGTAACCTGGGCCAGTAAAAGGTGTGAGTCCATTGTTCCAGTGAAGAGAGAATGTTTCTGAAGCAGCCAGAGCTGTGTGCTTATACACCCAGATAACACTTGGCAGGCAGATAACCCAAAGCTGACAATCATACTCTCAATATTGACCACTGCCATGGAGCAGGTAGCAGCCTAAGGATTAATAGTTCAGTTTAATGTGGTGATTCTTTTGCACACCCTTCTTAAATGCAAGTTTTCAATGTGATCTGGCAGCAAAACTGCTACAATCACTGCAGCATAACTTGGAGCAGGACAGGAACCCTCTCCCTAACTGCGGCTGTAGTTTCATGGCACAAAGCATCTGGTTTCCATTGGCACACAATGTGTTATCTGAGAGATGTTATCTGAGTGTAAGAGCAACAGAGAACACAAATCAAGAGGAAAAGAAAAGAAATCAAGATCATGTTGCTGGATGAAGAGAGACATTGTTACAGCTTAGGTTGAGTAGTTTGAATGAAGGTCTTTTACTGCCTGGACAATGTGGTCCTGGGCAACCTGCTCTGGGTGATCCTGCTGGAGCAGGAGGGTTGGATGAGATGATCTTCAGAGGTCCCTTCCAACCCCCACCATGCTGGGATATAGGGAGGTGATAACAGGCTGTGAACATCAATTGAGTGTTGCCACGAGGTGGTATTTCATTGGTGCCTTACAGTAGAGCCAAAATAATAAAGAAAGAATAATAAAATACTGGCAAGAAAATCCTTGTAGCAACAAGAATTCACGTATTTGTCATCTAATTTCTGTTAAGTAATTTGAATGCCTTTTGTGTTTGGGTCTATGCAACATGAGTCACCTGTGAGTATTTTTGCTTTGGTTGTGGTACAGTTGTATTATTCTAGGGCAGGAGGTGTTGCTCTGTGTGGGATAGAGCTATGTACTCCAGAGCTGCCAACAGAAGAGTTTCAACTCCTGGAACTGCATCAAAAATCAAATCAAATTAGTTTGTGAGCCACTGATGTGATACAAGACTAGCTAAAAAGCCGTTGTCTTTTCAAACTCCCATTCCCTTTCTGACAGCTCTTCAGCTTTTATTTATAATCTATATGAAGGAGCAGGAAAAGCAAAGCTCTTGCTCGGAGATGCTGGTGGAAGTGGAAATGTAAGTTCATGCCTTTGCTCAAGGTATGATATTTTTATTTTAATCTGGTAAGTTGCTATGAATAGCCTCATTCACTCAAATCAGCTCTTTTATTCATTAAATAAAGTTAAAACCCCTTGAGAATTGCTTTTGCCTTCTAAATCTAATAGCATGAGCAGACACAGAAATTATCGGAAACCAAAGGTCTTTGGGAAATCACCTGCTAATCGTGTCACTGCTCCCTGCAGGTCAGAGTTGTCAGTTCTGGGGGCAAAAGCAATCTTTCAATCTCCATTAGGATGATGCAGTGAGAGGATGGTGTTGCTGGGAAGATGCCTCTGCAGACAGAAGCACAGGTGGAAGTGTCCTGGGTTGAGTTAGAACAGAATTGATTCTGCTCAGGGATTTCCCTTCCCAGCTCAGCCCCTGCTCAGCCCCTGCCCTGTCTGGAGCTCAGGGCAGATTTTCACAGCCAGGCTCTGCTTCCAGCAGTGACAACGCTCCCTGGGCAGAGTCACTGCCAAGGGCTGGGGGGTGCAGAGAGGCTCCTGCTTCTGCCTGCTCCTGTGCAGCCCGAGGTCTCTGCTCAATCTTGTGCCCCACGCTGGGGTGCAGTCAGTCAGAGGTGGCACCTGCGGGGAGGAGCGGCCAGGAGAGGGGACCCCAAACTGCCCAGCAAGGGATCCCAGCCCATGGCATGGTCAGTGTCAAGCTGAGGGGTCACCAGGGTCAAACCTCTTTTTCACTGGCCGGTGTCTGAGGAGGACTCTGTTCTGCCTTCGATCCTGATCCATGTGTTCCTGAATCCAGTTCCAGAATCCATCTTCTGACTCCAGTTCCCATCTGCTGCTGAGTCCAGTCTGGGACTTCCCTGGTGCCTGCTCCACAGCATCAGTGGTGACAGTGATGGAATTGCCACCAGGGGGTTTAGGTCAATACTGGTTTTGTCTATATTTGTGTACATTCCATTTTATTGTTATTATTTTCCTTAAAGCTGGTTTAGTTTCTTTCCCAGCCTATCAGTCTCTCTCCCTTATTCCCCTTCTCTTCTCCCCTGGGAAGGCAGAGGAGTTAATAGAGAGCATCAGTCATTTCTCTGGTGTCTGGCCCAGCTCTGACCCTTGACAGGACAAGAGGCCTCTCCAAACTGAGGTTCTGTGTGCTTTGCTTGGAGGTTGGACTCTCAAGTCAGGTTACAACTGGATGTTCATAGTAAAGGATGATAGGAGAGTAGAAGTAAAATTTCAACAGTTTCCAGGCATCACAGGTGAATGAATCCACCTCCAAAAGCACCCAACTGTTAGAAGATGGTGGAGCTAAAGATGTCAATTGGATTCAACAAGAATATGGGAGTTAGGCTTCAAAATGACAAATTCAGGAGAATAAGCTTAAACTCATCTATAAATCTGATTACACCTCCCCGTGTGTGCCCATACCTGGGTGCTTTAGCAGTTCTAACTCTAGTTATAGCACGCAGCGTATTAAAGTTGTGTTATAATTTTTGATAACCTAGTTATATGCTCACATTATCTGCTGGGGGGGCTCTGAAGCCTCTCCAACATTAGCAGTGATGATATGTTGCTTCCAAGTAGTGAAAAGGCTCTTCACTCCTCTATCTTAAATTATTATTGACATAAAAAAAAAAAAAGAAGCCACAGAAATTTAATCTCTTACCACCTCTATTCACAATGTTCATTCTGCCTTATCTTCTACTGTGACATCATAATTCATTTAATCTGATATTTAAAAAACCCAAATAAGGTATTTCTCGAAGGACATTCCACTCTTCTCATCCTTTCCTGCCCTGTACCTGCTGCTGATTTTCTGCTACGGGCTTTAGCAAAGCCAAACTGCAGATCTCACCATTCCCTGGGTAGTGATGTTATCAGAAACGGCAGATGAGGTGTTTGCTTTGCTCAAGAAATTAGGGGTAAGAGCTGATTAATGCTTAACCAGCAGATACTGGTTCTGATTCAGATTTCAGACCAATTTTACAATGATGTTACTCTAGTGAGATTGATGGAGCTGCTTCTGATTTACCCTGAGGTCCTTCTCTTAAATAGAAATGAACTGACTAATAGAAATATGGTCAGATTAAAAAACAGACAATGTGATTTATCAGCTGCTTTTTTTCACAGACACTGGTTTTGAAATTTCTCATTTGATGTTCCATCTTGTTTAGAATTTCATTTGTGGCCCTCTTCTTGAGTGGTCTCTGTATTGACCTAAGGATTTTGCTGCTTGATACATTAATCATATTTCATTTCCCACAGCCTAGTTTAGCAGCATTCCTTTCAGCTGAACAACCTCTCTTGCCTTGCAAAAAAAGGGAAGGGAAGAAGAAAAAAAAAAAGAGACCTCAATCTACAAAGTTTTCAGCATAAACATAATAGATGTTGCAACTTTGAGCACTTAGTCTTTATGTCCAGTTATGTTATACAACTCTTTTCATTGCAGCATAATGAATGACCTAGTGATGATGGCAGAATCCCCAAGGAAATTTAGAAACAGCTTGACAGATAATTTTGGAAGCTTACATGATACTGAGCACAGCATCTTCAGAACTTGTTTAATGCCATGTTTGGACATGACGCAGCACCTGCTAGCTGAATGTCCAGTGGATTTTTGAGGGGGATAGTGATCATAGAAACATAGAACTGTTTTGATTGGAAAAGACCTTTGAGATCATGGAGTCCAACCATTAACCCAGCACTGCCAGGACACCACTGACCCATGGCCCTCAGCACCACAGCTCCACGGGGGGCTTGGAAACCTCTCCAGGGATCACAGGGACTACACCACTGCCCTGGGCAGCCTGGCACAGCCCTGGGCAACCCTGGAGCGGAAGAAATTGTTCCTCAGCTCCAAACTAAACCTCCCCTGGGGCAACCTGAGGCCAGTTCCTCTTGTTCTGGTGCTTGTTCCTTGGGAGCAGAGCCCAACCCCCCCCGGCTCCAACCTCCTGTCAGGAGCTGTCAGAGCCAGAAGGTCTCCCCTGAGCCTCCTTTGCTCCCGGCTCAACAAGCCCAGGTCCCTCAGCTGCTCCTCACTACACTTGTGCTCCAGACCCTTCCCAAGCTCCACTGCCCTTCTTTGGCCGTGCTCCAGCCCCTCAATGTCCTGCTGGGAGTGAGGGGCCCAAGACTGACCCCAGGATTCTGGCCTCACCAGTGCCAGTACAGGTGCATGAAGGAAGATGACTGGGTTCCTATGAAAAGATTGACAGAAACATAAGGAAATGAGATGAAAAGGGTGAAGAAGATGCTGTATTGGCTTATTGCCAGGATGAGAGAGAATATGATACCAGAATGTGTCAGGATGGAAAAGTGTCTTTATCTGCAATTTAATGCAACGTTTCCTACACACATAAATTCCCATGTTGTGTTTGAGCTAAGATATCTCTATAGAGAAAATATTCCCTTCTATTAAATAAAGATAGTAAAAATAAGATGTTCTTGACTAAAACATAGGACTTTGATGCTTTACACACACTTCTAGATCTCATCTGATAGATTTTCCACACCTCCTAGAAACATTTCTTTATAATCTTAATTTTATTTGGCAACATATTCCCTCTGACTTCAATGATTTCAAATTTCAAACACACTTCAATAAATTAAACACATGAACACATTTTTTTTTTGCAGAGCATGAGCCTTTGAATCTGTCTCACAAAGAGATGTGGGACTTGGTGTTTCTTCTTTACTACACTATAAACCAGAGGTGAATTTCGTGAAAGCAGGAGAGTGAAATCAGTAATTGGTACAAGTTAAAGGATGTGGAAGATGTGGAAGGAGTTCTTTACTCTGAGGGTGGTGGAACACTGCAACAGGTCACCCAGGGAGGTGGTGGAGGTGGTGGAGGAGACCCCATCCCTGGAGACATACAAGGTCAGGCTTGAGGAGGCTCTGAGCAGCCTGCTCTACTTGCTGACGTCCCTGCTCAGTGCAGCAGGGTTGGACTAAATGACCTTTGGAGGTCCCTTCCAACCCAAGGCATTCTGTGATTCTACATTCCCTATATTCAAAGGACAGAGAAGCTGAAGAAGTGGCCTTCATTTATTTCCATATGTAGATAAACTTTGATCTCCTAATAATCAAGGAATGCCCAGACAGTGCTGTGGGTTTTTTCCATTCTCCTCCTGCTACATCAAAGATTCAGATGAAAAGGAAAAATCCCTTCCCTGTCTGACAACCCCAGACAACGTTTTGACACAGCCTTTGCCATGCACCTTCAGTCTCCACTGTGATTGAGAAGGACATTTCCTTGCCACTGGCCTTGTTCTGTAGCAAGCTGTGTCAAGCGTTGGGCATATTCTCCTTGCAAGTGAGCACAAGTCCTTCACTCTAATACTCTTCCCTGTTTCTCAGTGACCTTTTAATTTGATTTCTAGATTGATTTTATTTATTTTTTTTTCTCAGACATTTCCTGCATGAGAACTACTCCTCTAAAGCTGGGGGGCTTTTCTCAACCATACTGTTAGCATTTGGCTCTTTCTACAGAAATTTATTCCCTTCCTTGAGTTGACACTCAGGAAGATGCTGTTTATTTCTTCCAACTTCTGCTTTCCTGAGCAAATCAGGGGCATGTAAGCATGCAAATCATGAAGGAGAAGAGATGTGGGTGTTATGAGCTACAAACCAGAGCCCAAGGACCAGGGCAGTTTGGGCAACAGATTTCTCCATGGAGCTCAGAGTCTGCAGAGAGGACCATGATGGAAAGTTTTGGTCGTGTGACAACGAAGATGCAGAGATAGAATCTGGCAGAAGAAATAATATATCAGTGTGTTTATTTCCCTGAGGAAATTAAACTCCTGAGAGACCACACACACACTTGATGCTCATGATGATACTGAGGAGGGAGAACTGCAAGGAAACTATTGATCCTTCTCCGGACTGGTGCATCTTGTGGCACTTCAGTGACCAAAGATGTGGACTGGGGAGCACTGGGAGTGTCCATGGCTATATTGTAGAACCTCAACAGCTTCAGACTCTTTTTATCATCAACTCTCTGATAATATAGAGGACTAAAATACTCCACCAGAGTCACAATCCAGAAATTCCTGCATTTCTCCTTGAGTGAGGATCGTGTCTGCAGCTGGCTCAGATGAAGATGTCTGTACTACAGGCAACCATTGGTAACTATAATGACTCTTATCTTGATTATAGAAACCATAACAACTTTCCTGAGCACATGTGATTTCTGATCTCCTTGGTGTGAATGCTGTCAATTCCTAGACCATTATGGGCTAGGTACTGTACAGTTCTGTGAAACAAAAAAAAAAGACTCTTCTCTGTCCATCTTATTCTCCACTGACATACTACCAGCAAACAGTCTGAGCTATAGATTTCATAGCACTTATTTTAGGCAGGTTCGTGTTGCTAACCTCTGAAATCATAGAAGCACAGAGTGGTTTGGGTTCAAAGGGACCTTTAAAGCTCATCTAGTCCAACACCCCTGCAGTGAGCAAGGGTCATCTTCCACTAGACCAGGTTGCTCAAAGAGCTGTACAACCTGACCTTGAGCTCTTCCAATGGTGGGACATCCACAACTTCTTTAGGAAATGTGTTCCAATGTATCACAACCCTCATCTTTTTTTTTTCCTAATATCCTATCTAAAACTACCATCTTTCTGTTTAAATCTGTTGCCCCTTGTCCTGTCACTACAGGCCTTGGTAAAACGTCTCCTTTTATACATTGAAAGGCTGCTATAAGGTGTCCGTGGAGCCTTTTCTCCAGGCTGAGCACCCCCAACTCTCTCAGCCTGATCTCATAGCAAAAGGCTCCCAGCCCTCTGACCATTTTCACAGCCCTCCTCTGGACCTGTTCTAACAGGTCCATGTCCTTCTTGTACTGTAAAAAAACCCCACAAACATTTGTTTAAAAAAAAAAAGAAAAAAAGGTCTTGCATTTTGCTGTGTTTTTCATTAGCCCACAACATTCCCCAGTAGCTGAAAGCTGCTAATTTACAACTAGAAATAAGATTCAGGAAAAAGATACATCTAATTTTGGAGAGTACTTCCAAAGCCCCACCACACTACTCTGAAAGTACAAAAGGTTTTAAAGTTCAGGGATGTAGCAGGACCCAGAGGAATTAAGAACCTTAGGGTAAGCACAAATAAAGGCCTCTCTGTTGTTGATGTTGTGGGTTTGGGGGTTCTTTTTACTTAAGAACTTTAAGAAACATCTTGAAAGCTGCTGCTGCTAACCTGCTGGCCTTCTCCTCCTCCTAACAACGTTCACAGCATTAATCGAGCCATTTCAATTCTCACTTTGTGTGAGGCAGCTCAGCTCACTGTGCTCTGGGACTGCAGGGCTTTCAAGACCCAGGTGTGAAGAACATCTTCCAGAAATAAAGCAAAAGCCAGCACCAATCAACACTCCAATATGTGTCTTGGCAGAATTACATCAGGGAGAAGCAGGAAACTGTTTCCCAGATAGACCATGGTCAAAATAACCCTACAACTGCAGGGATGATTTCCACAAATCAGAGCAGCCCTTGGGAAATGAACTTTAAGCCATTCCTTCTTTTTTTTTTTTTTTTTGGAGCTGTTTCAGGGCAGTGTGTATGAGTTCAGTGCCCAGAGGATCATTAGATGGTCATGCTCCAAGTGGTGGGTCAGCAGCTGACCTGGTCCAAAGCAGGAGAACATTGGTGGCAGTGGACTGATGGTGTCTTGACTCTGTTTGGGCAGAGTTTGCTTCTCTGCAGTGTCAACATTATGTCTTCATTGTGATTTTGAGACTTGAGCCCACATTCACGTCTGGTGATGAGGCTTCTGAGTTGTGTTACGTTTGTCTAAAGAAGCTCGCTGTGAATGGAGTGGGTTGTTCCACTTCTTTATGCTTCTTGTCTCCCAGCCAACAAACTGGTTTATAAAATATTCATCGCATAAATGATGAGCCAGAAAATCATCTCATGCTGGCTTTTTTACATCCCAGCCTACAAGTGCCAGGAGGATTCCTGGGTTCATAAACATTTGGTTTGGGAGGGTCCACCAGGATGGGTGGCCCTGATCAGCAGCCAGTGGAGAAATTGCTGCGGTGACTGCTATGGATGTGAGTCTGGGGCCAGGCACAGCTCTGGAGAGTTTCCTGGGCTTGGTTTGAAGGATGTGAAGATTTATTTACATCCCTTCCTGAAATATTCCAAAATCCTCGTTAAAAAAAAAAAAAAAAAAGGAAAAGAAAAGCGAGGTCTCTAAAACAGAAAATAACTTTTTCTCTGTTGGAAACAGAACCCACTGTTGTGATTTGTCCTTCAG
>JANHGN010006722.1:0-26715 GCA_024605025.1 Megaceryle maxima | reverse complement strand
CCAGGGATGGGGCAGCCACCACCTCTCTGGGCAGCCTGGGCCAGGCTCTCACCACCCTCAGCACCAACAGTTTCTCCCTTCTCTCCAGTCTAAATCTCCCTCTTTGAGTTTCAAACCACCACCCCCCTTGTCCTGTCCCAACAGGCCCTGCTGCAAAGCCTGTCCCCATCTCTCTGACAGGCCCCTTGAAGTACTGAAAGGCCGCAAGAAGGTCTCCCCAGAGCCTTCCCTTCTCCAGACAGGGCTGCTCTGTGCTCCCTGCCCACGCAAAAAGACTCCATGCACCCGGGAAAATACGCAGCTCAACCATCAGCTGCCCCCCAGCCCCAGAAAGGATGGGACAACTGCACACGGGATTGCACTGAGCACCTAAAAGCCTGAAGTTTGCTCCAGGGCAGTGCCTGCAGTCCAGGGCCAGGACAGCCATCCCCAGGCCAGGCAGGGGAGCTATTTCAGTGCAGGGAGGTGAGCAGGGTGCCGCAGATGCATGCCCTGCGACCGCGGGGTGCCAGCAGAGCCAGGCTGCGCTGACGCTGAAACGCCTGCCTCGCTGCCATGCTTCAGGCTACGAACCAAGACAACGGCGCAGCTTAAAAAGCAAGGGCAAGAAACACCATTAGCAGATCCCTGAAAGGCTTCTTGTAAAACCCGAGGAAGTCAACCATTAGCAGAGCCTGGACTTCGTCTCTGCAGCCTCCATAATTAATAACCAGCTCGGGAGAGAGCAGAGAATACAACAGAACTGATGGAGGCGGGAGGAAATCGCACAAGCACTTCAGGCCTTGGATTTAAGCCCAGAAGTGCAGGTACAGTCAAAAAATTAACTTAATGGAAGGGCAACCTCCTGTCTTAACCAGCCTTTCCCCTGCCGCGCTTGCACTCTGCTCAAGGGCCAAGCGAGAGGCTGGTGGAGTCCCGCATGTGGGTCCCAACCACAGAAGCACCGATGGGTTTTCAGAGTCACTTTTTTTTTTTTTCTGGGCTGCTGGGCAACACAGAGCCTGCCACACACACCTGCAAACCGCAGCAGCCTGGAGCACCACAAGCTCAAAGCAGAGGAGAGCTGCTCTCCCAGTAAGCCAGGAGGCACCGAAGGAACCGGGGCTGGGACCCACTGGAGCGCGTGGCCAAGGGGGGCTGCAGGAGGTCTCTGACCCGACCGCCCTCTTACAGCAGGACTGTTGCCAGTAAGAGATCCAGGCAACCCGGTCTTGCCTGGGCTATGCTTGAAACCTCCATGGATGGTGACAACTCCCTGCCAGCTTTTTTCTTCCTAATAGCCAAGCCAAACTTCCCACATCCCCTATGATGTCATCTGCCACGGCTGCCAGAGAGTCTGCCTGCATCACCTTCTGACTGCCCTTCCCATCGCCATACCTGTCATTAAATACACCCCCAGCCACCTCTTCACCCAGCTGAACAGTCCCAGCTCCCCACTCTCCTCCCAGGCCCCCTGCTCTTAGCCCTGACCAGCCCGGGAGCCCCAACCAGACCCTAGAATCATGGAATGACAGAACGGTTTGGGTGGGCAGGGACCTTTCGAGGTCATCCAGTCCAACCCCCCTGCAGGGAGCAGGAACATCTGCAACCAGAGCAGGGTGCTCAGAGCCTGGAACGGTTCCAGGGATGGGGCAGCGACCACCCCTCCGGGCAACTGGGGCCAGGCTCTCACCACCCTCAGTGTAAAACACTTCTCCATTCTCTCCAGTCTAAATCTCCCTCTTCTAATTTCAAGCCATCGCTCCTCCTGTCCCAACAGACCCTGCTAAGAGGTCTATTTCTGACAGGTCCCGTAAGTCCTGAAAGGCCACAAGAAGGTCCCCCCTTCTCTGCTCCAGGTTAGATAACCCGAACTCTCTCAGTAAGGGGGTTCCAGCCCTCAGAGCATTTTGGTGGCCTCCTCTGGACCCGCTCCAACAGGCTCATGTCCTTCTCGAACTGAGGACTCCAGAGCTGGACACACCTTCCCCAGCATCCCTGCACCCCCTTGAACTGTGTGAGAGGCCCGAAGCAGATGCAGTTTCCAGGTGTGACCTCCCCAGTGCTGAGCAGAGCGCCAACAGCTTCCCTTGCCCTGCCGGCCCTTGCTGGCGCAGCGCAGGCTTCTCATTCGTTTGAGGAATGCTGGTTTTCAGGCCGATTCCTCTCCTGCCCCTAATGGCTGTCGGCAGGTAGCCTTGCCAGTCTGTGCCAGTCAACAGTAAGCACTCAACCCTACTGGACATCCCCCCCACCAGCGGATGCCAGAGGCCCCTGAGGCAGCAACGCACAAAGGAATTTGGGCCTGGTACATTAGCAGCGACCGGAAAGCAAGCAATGAAGCTGGAAATAATGAGATGTCAGTGCCATGGTTGCTTCGAGTCATCTGCAAAGGCAGCCCCTCCTCAGCAGCAGGTACTGGGAGCCCAGCTCTCCCTGGTGGGCCCTGCACCGCCTGCCCACGCTCATCGGAAGTGACAGCCCTCACTGGCTACATCCATGTGCGGGGTCTTTATACCACTTGTCAGGGCTCCCTTGCCTCTCTCTGCTCCACTCTCTAAAAGCCTTGAATGATCACGATGAATTATAGATTAGCTCTGGTACACAACCACCTTATGTCAGTTTTCTCATTCAACCATACAAAATCCTGCTGCTTTCCATCCCTTTCCAGAATGATCACCGTAAGGAAGGAGGAGGGGGAATAACTCTTCAGTCAGAGCAACTTTTAGGAGAGAAGCCAGCAGAGCTGCGCATTGAGAGGTGTGACACCCTGGGGCTATGTAGCTTAAAAAAACAACAGTGCTTTTATTCCGGGGGTAAGGAGGAGCAGATGAAGTAAAAGGTCTGGTTCACATATACAGAGACGAAGAAGCCCTAACGAGGCCCTGTGGAAGGGCCAGAGCAGCCCCACGGGCAGGTACACTGACGTCGCTAACGGACGCCCTGAAGAGGATGCCTTTCCAGAACAAATCCTAGCCCAGTAATGCCCGGCTAGAGAGGAAGAGCTATGGGCAAGAGGTGATTGTGCAAGCGAAAGGATGATGCAGACAGATGAGATCTATGTTGGAGAGCTCTCATCATTGAGGGAGAGCGTTCTACTTTCCCCCAGGGCCCTGTCCATAAGTCCATCACAGCAGGTGGGAGCTGAACACTTCTCTGCTGATAGGGCAGGGGAGGAAGAGAAGGTGCCTGCCACTGGCTAGATGATTACTGTAGGTCTCTTCCAACGGAAGTACTCTGTTATACGCTCTACCTTTGTGAAGGGCAGCCAACGTCTCCTAATTTTCCTGGTTAGCAGCAGACGCTGCCAGGGAAGGAAAAGAAGAACGGGGTAAGCAGACCACGGTCCCCAGGAGAGAGCACGATGGCTCTCAGCAGCCCTCTGTGCTGCCAGGCTGAGGGAATAAGGATTTCGCCAAGGAAAGTGAGCTGAGGGCACAATGGTTTTGGTTCCTGGGAAAATCATCTTGTCAGGCGCAGAATACACGCGGGCCTTCCCCGAAGGAAGACGAAGTAGGGTTAAGGTTTTAACAGCTGTGAAATCTTACGCTGAGCTTCAGTGAAAAGCCCCATTGGCCACTCCGCTGTGAAGAGGCTGAAGTGGGCTGGAGTGGTAATGAAATGCTTTCAGCAAAGAGACTCCCCTTCACACAGTCCCAGATATTTTTGGGGTGTGCCCGTTGACTTTTAAGAGCTCTTGGAAAAAAAACTGTAAGGAACACCAGGAGACTCTTTGATAGAGAAACAAAACCCAGCTCCTGAAACCTACGCAGACGAGAGGAGCTCGCACTTATTTTCTGAACCTGTTTTCTTCCCGACTGCCTGTCCATGGTCCATGCCACCTCTGACAGGCTGACGTGAGCTGCCCTTCATCTGCTTTGAAGACAGCACCATCACAAGCTGCTAGTAGAGCAGAGAAGACTTCCTCCAGTGAGACAAAGCAGCTAATCCAATCTTTCTGACTGGACATCACCTGGTCCACTGTGCTCCTTTGAACACTGGACAATGAAACTCTCCTGACAAGGCCAGCGCAGTGCCCAGAGCTGGCAGTCACTCTTTCTTTCCTGCCCTCCTGGTTTTTTTTTTTGCCTAACACACGTTTTTAATCTCTGAGAGTAGCTGGAGGCGGTTTTCTTTAGACTCCCCTGTTATCTTAAATCACTAGAGCAGAGAAAGAAAATGGGGAGCCTACCTCACAGTCTGCTCCACGAGCTCTGCTTCACAGCAAAAGTCAGATGTAAGATGACTGGGAAGTTACCCCATAAAACCCCCCAAAGGTAAGAAAGGCAACTCGGAGTTCCCCAAGAGCTCTGTTTTTGTCCAAGCGCCACCATCAAAAAGATGGCCACTCAAAAATGCACAGCAGGTGGAAGGGAACCTTTCTGTGTTTTTTCAGTGAAGATGACAGAAGAGAGGTGAACAGTTTTGCAGGTGGGCTGCATGTGCTTTAAAGGTAAAGCGGAGCTGTAACGGAAAACTAAAAAGCTCCAAGAGGAATCGCTTGTGCTGACCTAGAAGGTATAGGGAAGAAAAACAGTTTCAAACCCAGCTGGAGCAGCGTGCTTTTATATATAGATATAAATACATTTCAAAAGCATGGAACATATATCTACACACATATCTACAAAATAACAGAAGAAACCTCCTACTGGCATTTACCAACTCTTTTAAAACAGGGCTGACGTGCACAATGCTGGGCATATTGTCTGCTTCTCAAAAGAGAAGTCTTCAAAACCAGGAGGATAAACGCTACACTTACAGAATCCTATTTCTCCTCCCGCGCTTCCCTGAGCAGACGGGACTTGCTCGGCGCGACAGCCGCAAGGCTTTGTTCCTCAGCTGCTCACGTGCCCAGGTGCCGCGGCCTCTGCTTCAAGCCCTGATATGGCAGAGAAGACAAGGGCTCACGTGCAGGAGGCAGCGATCTGCTGTCGGTGGGGTATCGCAGTCGCCTGGCTTTATCTCGGAGCCTAACCCTCGAAGAGCAGAGAAACGGCTCCTCTCCTGCAGTGCCCCGAAAACAATATCAGCATTGATTGACTCTGGCTCAGTACATAAAAATAAGTTATTGAGAGGACATAATTTGGCCGTGTTCCACGTCAGTCTGCACTGCGCAGAACGCCAGGCGCCTACAGGGAGCTTGCATTTAAGGTGGTTCCTGCCCATTCCCCAAGGAAGACTGATAACAAGATGACAGTGTAAGCCCAGAACAGTAAGTCATCGAGGAGATAAAAATACAGCAAAGATTCCTTTACCTCCTTGAAAACTCAACAAGAGCGAAGGATGTCGATTCTCTCCCAGGAAGCAACACTGGAAACCAGCACCGAAAGTTTATTACTTTCCAAAGAAAAAAAAAAATGGCTTCAGTTTTACACCATCATTTTATTTCCCTCCCGTCCCCAGGGCAGAACTGGGCGACACGCGCACATCCGCGCACATCCGCTACAGCCACGAGAAATCGCCAAGGGCAATTTCTGCCTAGCTTTAGGAAGCTCTGGCTGCACTGCCATTCTGCAGCCTGCTGGGAGTTTGGGAGAGGGGCCTTTTTTTTTTTTCTTTTGAGTTTGAGCCTCACCTACCAGTGCCTGTTCAGGAAAGCTCAGTCCCCTGGCAAGGAAGAAGCAGCTGAACCCTGGGTGTTACCTGACTGTGAAAGAACCTTGCCCGTGGGGATTTTAGGAAAAGGTTTTCCTGAAATAGGCTAAACCAAATGCATCTTCAATTCTGCTGGAAAGCCCCTTGTAAGTAGTTCCAGGTAAACACCCACTAAGCTATCTAAATGCACAGGAACTCCTGCATTACCTGCTGAGCACCATTTAGCCCTCTAGGCCAAGAGGCAACTGGTGAGAACCTCTTACTCAAAGACACATTTCCCATTAGCTAATCAAATTAAACTCTAAATTTAGTAGCTCCTACTTGCTCTTAAACTGACCTGTTTTTGTCTCGGCAGCTGCTGGGATGGGGGAAACATCACATTACTATATACAGTCAGTCTTTCTGCAAGCAGACACCGAGCCTGAGTGGCAAAAAGCCTGTATAAAACCGCATGTTTGCTCCAGAATTCAACCGGTCACTGCTTGCCAGGAACGACATCGGAGTAATCTTTTAATACTCCAGCCAAGTGGTCATTGTGAGTCTTAAATCGACGCTTCTTCTGAGAAGCTGGCTTCTTCCTCCTCTGAATAGGAGCCTACAAGAAGAAAGAAACTGTAGTCAGAAGATCTGCCCTCCAGCTGCGACAGCTGAACCCATGTGGGACGCTGCGCTTGCTCCTCAGGTGCCTGCCTGCTGAGGAGAGACCCTGACTGAAGCCAGGCTGGGCAGGAGGGGAAGGTGCTCGCTTGCCCGAGAAGGGGGTGTGGTGGGAGGCAGGTTAGGCGGTTCCCATCAGGATTTCAAAGCTATTTAGCAAGACAGTTAAAAAAAAAACCCAACCCACCCTTCTCCCAGAAAAGTAACTATTCTTCTCCTAATGTGTTGCACAGCTTCAAGCAGAAGCTTCCACTTGGGATTTCTGGCATTTGCCCCGTTCTTGGTGCTGCTCGGACTGTGCTGGCTCAAACGAGTTAGAAACACACTCCCCGAGTGCTGGCTGCAGCGCTGGGTTTTGGCAGCTCCTTAAAACCGGTCTCACTTCCCCAGACTACACAAAGAGCTGAGCGGGGCTCACCGACACGCTTTGGAATTAACACCGTGGGGTCAGGGAGGGGAGATCTCCCAGAAAGGTCAGTGATTTGTTCTCTCTTACTATTTTCTTTGGTCCTGTTTCCTGCATGGAAGAAATCCCCTGTCGTTTCAGATACTCTTCAATTTTCTCCTCATCCATAGAGTCCACGGGAATGCTCCTCCACAGCTTCTGAAATTCTGAAACACCAAACAACCCCTCATTTTATATCCCAAATGAACAAACCCTGGACAAAGCCCCCGCACAAAGGGAAAGAAACAAGCCTGGATTTCCAGCACTGAAGTATTCTGGCCACTGCCAGCGGACACCCAAATAGCCCAACCCGTACCCACTCCAAATGCTGGACGTGCTTCTAAAAAAAAAAAACAAAACAACCCCAAACCAACAAAATACCCCCAAAACTTAATGGAAGAAGATGAGCCGACTCTCATCTGTGCCAACTGCGCTCCAGCAACGTGGGCAATGTGTGCTCTTAATGTTCCTTTCCTGCAGAGCCTCTCTCTTTGCCCAGCGTCTCTGTAGCTGCGTAGACTGTCAACGTGTTCTACGAGCCTCGGTTCAAAAGGTAGTAACTAACCATAATCAGCAGCTTCATTTACACATCTTTGGCTGCCACTGTCTTGGGAGCCTTGTCATCCCATAGTGCAATTTACTGAAGATTGGGGACATTTACTGCAGTGGGCTGAAGCTCGGTTATCACTGTAATATAATACATACCGTGCTGGACAGGTAATAAATTACTCAAATTCCTCTGGCGTTAAAAAGCAGAGAGATACCTTAAAAGACACAGCAGCAGGAAAGAAGACAAGAGACAGTAAGTCTTCATTAGAGCAGCTGCCATCTGCCCGCACACTTTCCGCCTCATGTAAAGTTTCACAGAGCCTCTGGAATGTCTTCTCCAGGCAGTGGCTGGTACAATCCTCCCTCCCTTCATTCCCCAGGCACTAAGTTAGATATATCCTGTCAGCAGGTTTGGCTAACAAACTATAAATAAAACACGAGGCGCACAGAGCAACGCAAGACTAAATTTTTCCCTTTATTTCCAGATAAATTTAGTCTACAGTTGTCAAAACAACCACAACTTCTGCATTCTGAAGAAGCTGTCCTGTGCAGCAGGCGATGAAATGCTCCAGTGACGCTCTGCCACAGAGACACCGGCTCCAGACATGCTGCAACAGAAGGGCACTGTACAAATCACAGCATCGCAGAGTCGTTTGGGTTGGAAGAGACCTTTAAGGCCATCGAGTCCAACCGTTAACCCAGCGCTGCTGGGGCACCACTGAACTGTGTCCCTCAGCACCACAGCTCCGTGGCTCGGAACCCCCTCCAGGGATGATGACTCCAGCACTGCCCCAAGCAGCCTGGGCCGGGGCTTTGCAATCCTTTCTGCGAAGGAAATTTCCCTAACATCCCACAAAAGGCGTGAGTAAAAGACTCGGTTCCTGCACTTGCACCTGTTCCCTTCCTAACGCATACTGGTTTTGGGGCTTTAAGTCTCAGGTCTTTCTCTTCTTCCCATTGCAAACAGTAAGGGGCTGTTCAAGCTCTCCAGGAAAGAAGAATGGAATTTTGCCAGTGAAGAACAACAATGTTCATTTTTGGTAATGCAGCACTTCTGAAGAGAACTAAATCCTGCCAAGACACCGCTTTGGGTGACATGGAGATAGTGCTCAGCCTGTTTCTCACAGAGGGATCATCGGGACTGCAGTTTCCAGCTAACCTAATGCAAGGACTGACACTGTAGTCAAGGCATCCTCAGTCTGCTCATCCATTCTGAATGCGATTCCGGGCTTTCGGCACAGCTCGCGGTGCCCGCTATCACAGATCCCCTCTCACCTAATCCTGCTGCGGCAGGTGGAGAAGGTTGTGTTGTGATCAAAGCCAAGCATGCAAGAGAGAGATTCCTCCGTGATAAGCACCCAGATTAAGTCTGAACAGCAGAAGCCTGCACACCAGCATCCTCTGGACTGAGCAGAACATGCTCTTTCAAGCTATTTCTTTTCTGTTCGTGCCCCTTCCCTGTCCCGAACACGCAGGCTGGACTCAGCTGGACACCGAGCCCCGGTGGTGCTTGGCAAGATGAAGCAGGTGATGGAAGTGCAAACGCAGGACCTTGCTTTGCGGGTAGCTGTACATCAGATGCTGCGTTTCCACGGTTCGCACCGTGACGAGGCTGCACACAAACGTGACAGTTAAACAGATGCCAGCCGGAGACACTCTGCTTCGTGCTGTACCGCCTTTGGCTCTGCACGGACAGTTCCCATGGGAGCCGAAGAGACGTGGGTCAGTCCTCCAGGATGCACGACAGGCAGGTGTACACGAGGGGACAGAAGATGAGAGATTTGATAACTCTCAACTTCTACAACACAGGGCTTGAAGGGCCCTCTGGAGATTGTCAGGACCTCTGGAGACCACCCAGTCCAACCGCCCTGCTAAAGCAGGTTCACCTAGATCAGGCCGAATCACACTGACACGCGGCACAATCCTCTTATAATATTCTGCTGTGGGCACAGATGATGTGGCTCCCAATTAGAGTTCATGGTATAAAGACAAATAATCCCTGGTGCAAGAAACCAAAAGGCTGAGGACAGGTGCTTAAGGTTAAACTGGTCCACATTCTTCTGGGGAACAGAAGTGAAAAATTAAACACTAGAAAATCAATGGTCAGCTCTTCAAGGATCAACACGGGCAGAAGCGCGGCTCACAGTTAATATCTAACCACAGCATTGTGCATTTCGTGCTCTGCGGTGCTTACACCGTCCTCACAGCTTCACCTTCCCTTTTAAAACCGGGATGAGAAATACGAATGCAACACTCACCGAGAATTGAAACCGCAAAGCTAAAATGGACTTGATGTATGGATAATTTAATCTGCCAGTTGGCCCCACCAGAGTCACTACCCAGCATCCTGCAGCTCCATTTAGAAACTCTGTCATAAATCAGGCTGCTTCCAGTGCTGTTGGTTTGATCGCGACAGAGACTTCCTCCTGTGTTGAAGCTCCACGGGGGGCATTAAAATACCTTCCTGCCAAGGAAAGGGGGGAGACGCACCAACATGTCCCCCCCCACCCCCCAAATGCTCTCCACTAAAGGACCGTCCCAGAAGGAAATGAGCAGGAGAACCGCGGAGAAGATGCAGAGCTGCCGCCCTTCAGAGGGCTCTGCACTCCCACTGCTGGCACTGAGGGTGCTGTCTAAAGGGAAAAGGGGGTGCTCATCTATCGTCTCATCACAAAACCGGCTCGGTGTAACGGCAGACACGGAGCTCAGCGCAAGAACGGAAGAAAGCGAGCAGCTGTCTGCCCGGCACTGAACCATTTCCCCATTACCTGTCAGATTTATTCAGAAGTCTCTGAGGACTATGCCCCTATCAGCCAGTGAAAGCTCAGACCTCGGGAATATGCTATCTGAATTCCCTGACATCCTCTCAGAAACAGGAGAGCCGATGGGAAGAGCTGGTGATGACCACAGCTCTCAAGAAACCACCTTCTGCACGTGTAGCAGGGGCATTTCTGCACCTCAAAATTCATACCCTTGACCCAAGACAGAAAGCAATCTCTCCTGCTTCATCGAGGAGAAGCTGAAACAGTCACCCCGGCCTTTGCTGGGTAGCTCCAAGCAAAGGGGGTCAGCACTTGAGAGAAGCAGCGGTTCATGAGAGGAGGAAAAGCCACAACAACAACCCGATTACTGTGCTCCACCACCTCTGGAGCAGTGTCCATGTGAGCTGGCCTGTCTCTGGGGAGAGGACAGGAAGAAAAACACTGCCATGAGCTGATGCGTCTTAAGAATGGAGAACAGCGACAGAAGGCAGGACCTGGAGATGGTTTCAAAGTACCGGGTCCGTTTTGCACAGTTCCCGTTGACAGGGGCACTGGCGTGAGGAGCAGGAAGGGGATTGCTGGAGCAGAAAGCTCACCGCATGCGGGCCTGCTTCAGGCAGGCACGGAGAGCAGGCTCAGATGCAGGCGCTCCCGCAGCGCACATAACCACTACGACTACAGAGCACATGCAATCTTCCTTCTCCGTGTCCTGTCAAACCCTCGGTGATCTTTGCACCATCAGAGCACAGTGAAGGTGCAAGATTCTCCTACCAGAGACGCTAAACTATTTGATAAATCAGCCAGAACAAGCATGTAATAGCTATGAAAGGAAAAAACTGCCCGGCAGTGAAGCCAGAAAGGCTTCACCTGACGGCAGCAGGCTGCCTTCAGACAAGCTGCCAGTTTCTCCTACAGCCGAGGCTGCTATGACAAGATGGATCCCAGAAAAAAAATCCCCGGGGAAGAAGTTTCTGAAAAGTTTCTGGCCAAAGCAAGGCAGGTGGTGTGAACCCTTCAAGGAGAAACGTGCATTTTCAGCAGAGTTTTTAAGTCCTGACGCCAATGCAGATCTTCCCTTTGGCAGAATCAACACTACTCGCAGGAAGCTCCCCGGCTCCCCCAGATAACAGCTCATTTCTGGTCTTTCAAGGCACCAGAGGAGGGAGTAAGACCATAAGCTGACCGAAAAGCCAGTTTAGATGCTCACTCCCATCTCCAGCATCGAGTTTGCATGCACAGACTTAAAACAGTGAGCTTCAACCAGCAGTAACCAACACACAGCAAAGCAGAGGGCGGCAGAAAAAAGAGACTTTGTAAACACCACCTCTCTCCAAAATGCCCAAGGGGTAAGGACGCACAGCTACCTCAACCGTACTGCAGCACGAGGTGCCTCATACGCAAACCCAATTTGCACCGACATTCCCTGAGTGATTAACACGCTCCCTTTCTATAAACGCTTACATACGGGGAACAAAGTCATGGGTAAATGGCTGCATGATGACTTCAGAGCAGCTTAGTCTGCACTTCTGCCTCACCTGCTCTTGTGAGAAGGTTGAGATGGCTTCTGGAGATAAACTGCTACATCACACCGGCAATAAAATCTGCCAGAGATTAAAAACAACTTAAAAATCCTCACCAAGCTGAGCCAAAATCTGAGCACAGGACAAGAACAGACAATAACAAGGCAGAAGGGAAGAATCAAACACCGTAACAGGGCAGAAGGGAAGAATCAACTGAGTAGCAGAGGAAGCTGGAGGCCTGCTCTCTAACAGCCCTGGGGAACGCTGCACGAGATTTAGTCCAGACAGAGAAGGTGCTTGGTATCAAGTCTGTGCTGTCCCTTGGAATTGGAAGCCAGAGCCCTAAGTTATCACTGATCCCAAGCAATTTTTATACTGTTAAATTTAAGAGGCTTCGTCCATTCTTTACATCTCTGAAGGAAGAATATTAAACCTACATATAATTAAGTGCCCAATGCTCCAGGCATTAAAATGCTTCCTATATGGCATTGGGATGTGAAAAGATACCATCTGTACCAGTTAAGCAATCAGACTGGCCTTTCAGCGTTCAGTGGCAAGGGCTGAAAGCTCAGGTCATGTGCAAAGTGCTTCGCCCCGGCCCAAAAGAGCAGTGCTGTCCTTGGCCCCAGCACCTGAAATCTACCCTGGCTTTTATAAATGCTCTCAAGCTACATGCTCCTGACAGAAGATTAATTAGTCAGGAAGCCAAGAAGGAACACATGCAACCTGAACCGTGCTCGGCTAATCGCATAAAAGGAAGAACAAAAGCCGCTCCTTACTGCAGAAAACCCTCCCCCGGTACCCCTGAGATCGCGATACGTCGGTAGCACACCGCTGCTGCGGGACGCGGGGGGTTGCTTTCGGAAGGGAGAAGGAAAAGCTTGTTTGGCCATCAAAACAACGGCAGCACGGGCAGAGGCAGGCACCGCCAGAAAGCCGTTCCTCACGCTACTCAAGCCAGCAAGCCCCAGATTGCCCCAGCAGCTCCTCTTTCTCTACCGGTGAAGCTCAGGCAGCGATGGGAGAAGGACGATCCTCTAACTTTTAGAGGATTTAAAATCCCAGGCAACACAGGTTGGAAAGTGGGGAGTGTTGTAAGATGGCAGTCGGGCACTGAGGAGCGTGGAGCCCTTATTTCGAAGGATAAACACTGAACTAGAAACACGTTTTGAACTGTCATCAGCTGCTAGATCAAAGAGTCTGACAACACTTCAAGGCTTATTTTGCAGTCTCCTGAAAACTTCATTTCAACGTTGCTGGAGATAATGAGCTGAAATAGCACCGCTAACACAGAAACGTGTCATAACTCATCCTGTGCGCAGACAATCCCGCCTAAGAGATACGCTTCTGGCGCTCGGGAAGGAACTGTAAAGCACAACTGCCTGGGAAGGACGGGTTTGCTTCATCACGGGATAACGCCATCGGAAAAAGGACCCATTCCAGCTGCAAGAAGCAAGGGAACCCACTCGGGGATGTTTAAGGAGTTGTGGCGTACGCAGGCAGATCACAAAATTCCCCAAAGAGAAAGCATCCTCGTCCCCTCTCCGAACAAAGCAGCAGCAGCACCAAACACCAAAACCAGTGAGAAAAGAGCAAAAAAACCACCAAAAAACCCAAACAAAACAAAACCCGCCCAAAAAACCCACAAAAACCACCCAACAAAATTCACTTTTGGCTCAGATGGGAACGTGCTGCCACCTGCGGATGAAAGCGAGCAAAGCAAAACCACCTTGAAGTACAACCACACCACAGACTCTGTGCCCGCCTTCAGCCGGAACCGGAGCCAAACAGCTCGCATTTGCTGTTTCAAGGGGTTTTAGAGGGTGGGGTTTTTTTAACCTTCTGCCTCCCTTTCATAGCAACAGCCCGCACGGCTTGTTCCTGAACACCCCTCAGCGCAGGATGCGCTACAATAGAGCGTCTTGTACATGAACAGCCTGGCATTTATTTATACTGCCTACCCAATGAAGAGGTGGCAGATGTCTCTTGCTACACCTAATAAAACAGCCCATTTTATTAAAATTTCCTAGTTAATCCTGGAAGTTATTACCAACTAAGAGCAACAAGGTGGAGATGTCTCTCTGATAACTCTTTTAGGAGGGTTGGGTGCCAGTTATCTGGAAAAAATTGCACAAGAAGGAACGATCAGACACCGTGACTGGAATACAACCAGTAGCTGCTAAAAACTTAAAAGCGTTGTCTTAACAGTTACAGCCCCAGCACCGATTTATAAATGCTTTGGCCGTGTTTGGATCCCCAAAAGCTGCTGCCTCACGGCCCGAAGAGACGCTAGCTGAAGAGGATGACAGCGCTGATGGGAAACGCACTGGAATCTGGGAGGTGAGAAATGCCCCAGTGAACGCAGGTTAAAGGCCTCTAACTGTGCGTTTCACGACGAGTTCCGCCTGCCACTATTAAGAAGGGACAGAAATTATAGTTTATGAAGAGGTTCGCTGCAGTATTTTGTAGTGACTTTTGTATTTTTAAATGCAGATGTCACATCTACTTCACGTTGTCATTGTGGAAAAAAAGCTGTTATTACTGAGAGTACAGGTGTGGTACGTAACGAGGAAGTTAATGATACATATTCCCAGTTGCCTAATTCTATTGAAAATAAAGAGCCTGTCTGAGCTGGTTGAAGTGAAAAAGAGCTTTATGCTCTGTCCTATCTCCCTGTAAGTAGAGCAGTTCAAGTTTCTGTCCAAACTGCCTTTTTTTTACCATACTGTGGCATTATACGAGAAGATGGCCCGACGTGGCACGTTCGAAGATGTTAACACAGAAAGCGTTGGGTGCCATCGAGCCATTTAAAGAAAGATCTTCTGACACAGATCGCCTTCTCCTGTCTACACACAGGCACCTGATGTTGGCATAAATGTTGTTATTGGAACACCCACCTAATTTGCATAACTAATTGCTGGGCATAAACAAGCCCCAGAGGATTTTAGCAGAGAGAACACATGCTGAACTTCTGAAGTCCCAAATCTGCTCCAGCTCTAGGCAGCAGCACTACCCCACCCCTGTGCTCTGCACCCAGTTGTACGCTGCCCCTTGCTCACATCTCCTCCCCATTTGCTTCCTGCTTCGCCTTCACCAGTAGAAGGCACATGATTAAGAAACTGGACACACACCCCCAATAAACTTGCACCCAGAAGCTATTCCTTTGGGGGTTGTTTTTTTTTTAGCCGCCCTTTACACAGCAAAAGGTGAAATGCCATTTTAGTCACAGCCGGGCGATTCCTGCTGCCACGTCCCAGTGTAGCCAGTATGAAACAGAGGCTATCAGCCCTGAACTCACTCACCTGCTAGCCTTGTGTTAATCTCAACTGCTCTCCTGACATCTGGATACACCTAATATCTCATTACCACCTTAAGAGACTGCTGTACCCGAAGACCTCTTATATATATAGGTGCTTAAGATGACTTCAAATCAGCTATCATGGAAACAGACATAAACAAACACCCACCTTCATCCACGGTGAACTGACAGCTCTTGTCATTGTAGAAAAGAATTTTCTTCTTATCGGGGCGATTTACAAAGATGATCTGGTCCCCTAAAGCCTCGAGAAAGAAACGCAGAAGAACAACTCAAAATCACTTTGTTTCCCAGAAAAAGGATTCCAGCTTGAACAACAGTCCCGGGTCTCATGCTGCAAAAAGCACAAGCTGGAGAAGCAGCAAAGTAACCGGCAAAGAAAAGCACCCAAAGCAGACGCTGACGGTACGCGTGCCAAGGAATCAAAGATGAGACATGGAGGACTGAGACCAAGGTATAGAAGCAGAACTAAATGCCTACAGTTGGAATGTGGTAGATTGGGAGTTTTCTGTGAGAAAGAGCTTTGAGAGCTGCACTGAGACATCAGGCCAAATCTGAGAGGGTGAAACACAGGAAAAGCTACAACATTAGACCCTCAGAAATAGCTTTTGAATTCTCAGAGAAACAGCTCGGGAGAAAATTCTCTCTCAGACCTCTGAGAAGCTCCCATCTCCCCATGGAGAAGCTGGCTGGAATGGGTCTGGGGCATCCAGACACACGCTACTCACCTTGATAGCTTTCTGGGCATTGGGCAGCCCTTCCTCAATATCTTCCAAAAGGATCCCTCCCAGCCCGCGCTGGTCGTGCTTGTCCAAGAGCCTGAGCAGAGCCTTTTTGTCTTTCAGGTTGTACTTGGGTTTGAAAGCATACTTCCCATCTACAACTTCTATTTTCGGATTGTTGACTAGAGCCTGTGATAGGGACATACATTTTAAACCTTGAAAAAGAGCACACGCTAGTCCTATTTTGTTTGTTTGTTTGTTTGCTTTCCTGGTGTGCTTTTGAGCGGCTCGAGCGCATCAGCCACAGGTTGCAGCTGCCAGTTTGGAGATCTGAGTTTGAAATGGATTTTAAATCCTTGGATCCTAGATCCATCAGCCTAGGCATAATTTGCCGCAACATAAAGCACAAAGCACCGAAGGAGGCTTAACATCCTTCACTTACTGCCTTTGGGCTCAAGGGTCCACAAAGCCTCTTAGGGCAGAAAGCTGCACGCGTTCCTTTTTGAGAAAGGAATGACAATGAAAAATAAAAGAGGGAGCGCAAAAAGAAACGTGCTTTGGCCGACGAGGAAGCGCGAAGGCACAACTTGGCCTATCAAGCTCGGGTGGTACGGATGTTAGGAATGTGAAAAGCATTAACCTGGGATGAACAACACAGGAGTCAGTCTTCCCCAACTGCTGTCAAGTGGCACCAGCAGCTGTAGAAGAAATTGAGAAGAGCAGACCTCCTGCACGGTAGGGTTTGACTTAGGGTGCCAGCTTCAGAGGGAGGCTGACCACAAGTTCATGGGCAATTGAAATGATTTAAGATATGCACTGAATCAGTTTTGCTGTGCAGCCAGTACCCCAATGGAAGTTCTACCTGTAACAGAGGGCAACTCTACTTAGTTTCTTCTGCAGATGCCAGCCTGACCCTGAAAGGAGAAAGAGAAGAGACACAGAAGGAAGAAAGGAGGGAGGAAACACCCGTAACGGAGAAGGTAACAAATTTTGGTGCTGCAGAGTATCTGTTCGCCTTTTCTCATCCAGCAACTGGTCAGTAATAATTTTACACACACTTCTTTTCCTTCCCTCTTGACATCCTGGTTTCTTACAGAAACAACCCGAAGCTGCCTTCTAAAAGACTCTGGCCAAGACAAGCTTCCATCACAACCAATCCTGCCAGACTGGGGGTTTCTGTACCCCAGACTATTAGTACTGGTAGCAACGGAAGGCTACAGGCTGTATTAGCTAAAACCATCCTGGATGTGCTATGCAGAGATTTCTTTCTCCTACATCCCAACAGCCTTTACTACTCTGTTGTGAGGATTTTACCTATCACCCGTGCAAAAGCAGGCACGCCAGTCAAGTAAAACTAGCAAATACAGTATTTTGCTGATCTATTAGTCTCAGGAATCCCACGAACACATTCAGACCGATGAAGCGCGAAGAGGAATGTGGCGGCAAGTTACGGGGAATCTGCAGGAACGCAGCCTAGCATCTAGAATGAGCTTAATCAGCTCCAGGCAGGGGAATTTGCACATCTATTACCCCACAATTTCAGACATAAATTTCAGGTCAGAATCCTTCATTTCAGCATGTGACAACTATAAGGCCATGAATTTTGTGCCATACTCCTTTGGGTTAGTTAATGTGACATCCTTGGTATCGGAAGAGCTCTCCGCTTGAATTTGTTTTTAAGGGAAGTTCCTTGACAGAAACAGCTTGTTTCTATAAAATTAGCAGTGGATAAATTCAATTTTCGGGGACAGAAAAGATACTCCGCGTGTAACAATTCTAACAAACCTTCAAGAAGTCGGAACAGCTTTCATTTCACAGTTCCCTCAACAAGACAGACAGATGTGTGAATCAAGGTCATTTCTTAAAGGGGAGGATGACATATTTATAGAGCTCGTAGTTAAATAAACGTGTATAATTCAGGTTTATCATACTCCTTTATCTCTAATGAAAATCTCAACAGATGTTTCCGTTACCTCACTCATTAACCATTGCTTCTGCTTGAGTCCGATATCTAAATGCTGTGTTTCATCCAAAATCTCTTCCAGGGTTAGCGGATGTGTATCACCGCGCTGGTGCCGAGTCTGGAAAAGCAGAGGGGATTTATGAGAGCTCTGTCCTTATTTTATTCAGTGATTCGATTATCATAATAAATAAATACATCAGCATAATGTCGTGACAAAATAACGTCTGCAAAATCAGGTAAGGAAAAAAGAAAACCTGAGATGGACGACAAAGTCATCTGTCAAGCACCAAATGACACATCTTTTTGATAAACAGCTCATGAATCCTAAAAGCTGAAAGCACCTTGCAATTCCTACTTCTACTGCAAATAAAAACCGGTATGCTGGTTTTCAAGGGATGGGGAACAGTTAGGATTTCAGTAGCGGAACAAGACGCTGAGCATTCCGGTTACTGAAAGCATTTTGAAGTCAACAAGCAGCTTCTACAAATTCCCACACTCGCGGTAAAAGAGTTTGAAAGATGTGGCCTCTTCAGGAGACTAGAAAACTGAAGTGTTGAAAACCATTATAACTTTACATCAAAACACTGTACCTTCATATAATTCACTATTTTAGCAAGGACTCCAAACTTGTAGCCAGAGCCTCCCGAGAGAGCTTTCAAGTTAAACGATCCATTGCTGTGATCTACAAAAAGAGAAAGCAAACAATGAAACGATGCTTTCGACGACACCCTCTCCGGTCTGCCCTCCACCCCTTTCTCCCTCTATCTCCAGAAGCTTTCAGAATGCCAGCTCTGAACGGAAACACCTGCGGCATGAGTGCACGTGCTGCTCCAGAGCCGCAGAGCGACCTGTTGGTGAGAGACGTGGCTCTGGAACGCTTCCAAGTGCCATAAATTCAAGTTATTGGGACTTGACCTTTAAGAAAACAGCGTTACTGCCATAATAGTGCATGTTTAATTCTGTGGCTGAACAGATCGTAATCATTTACGCTGCGTTATTTCACGCTGAAATAAGGCCCCGTGGTTTTGCCCAGCGCGCAGCTCTGCCAAGAGCCTCGTGCTGCTGAGGGATGGGAGCAGAAAGTTTCACTTCTTTCCCAAAGGTATTCAGCAGTTACACAGCAGGTAAAGGAAGGCTGTGCTCGCTCAGGGGTTGGGGGAAGCAAAAAAAAGAAAGAAAGAAAAAAGGAAAAAAAAAAAAAAAAAAAGTCCTCACACTCTTAGAAAATGAACTTAAGATGTTTGACAAAGACCCATCGCCCCACTAAATAAGCGGCAGCCTCTGAGCTACATTCACTCTGTTTCAATCTAGACACCCTCGCCCACTTCTTCAGGGCAAACCTCAAATTATGTTTCCAAAGTCCCTGTGCTTCAGGTGAATTTATTTTTTTTCATGTCTGTCCTATGGCATCTCAACCCACTTGATCCATAGGTCACTATAATGGACAGCCGTGGAGAGGGAATTTTGGATGCAGTCAAATCTCAGAGAAATCCACTGGTAGTTACTGGGAAGATGTGACGGAAGCTGGTGCCAGTATAGTAAAAACCAGAATGTTGAAGGAGCAAATGTCAATTTTAAACTCGGCAGCTGGTAATGGAGCAAAGCTCACGAAACAGCAAAGCTAATGCCTGACATCGTAATAGAGGCTTTACAGAGCACAATGATTCTAAAATTAACAAAGAGCAGTCAGAAGAACTCCAGCTACAGAAGAACATTTTATTCTGGTTACTAAATTAAGATGGGAAAAAGGGAGAAAACTGAAAGCCAGCTCCCTCTGAAAGCACAGCCTATAGGGATTTTCCCCTGCAGGGTTCCCTTCTGTCGTTAAATATTAATGCCTGGGCGGGACGTGTTATAAATTAAAAGGCCATCCATGTAGCAAGAGGTCTACGGTGAGTCAAATAAATTCAGAGGTGCAACAAACAGTTAAGGCGACTTATCGCTTATTTGTTCTGTCAACTGAATCAAGAAGATGGTCTGTTTCATCTGCCCGGCTACAGCCCGCCGCAGCTCGTGACGAGCGGACCTAACGGCACGGCAAAGCTGGAAATCTGAAGATATTAACACTTCCAACGTCACGGTGCGACTGACTGCTTTCCAGCTCAAAGCAAAGCGGGGTCACGGCCGCCGTCGCCCTCCCGGCGCCGTCCCCTGCTAACGAGCTCCTCGCGAGCACAAAGGGCGCCCCGAGAACGAGGGTGGGAAGGGGTTTGGTTCTTATTCGAGACAGCGAGAGTCAAAGCGGTGAATGATTTCCTGCTGGGGTTGTAGGGGTTGATGCCAATGAGCATAAAGGAAGTTGTCAGCAGCACCGTGCTCTGACCAATGGTAGGAAAGCTCCATCTTAGCTGTGCCATAGGCTGCGTTAAAAAAAGGGACCAGAACAGCGCTCTTTCAGCATCCTTTCAGACAAGAGGTAGGTGTGTATCGTTTTATAACGTTGTCGTAGGTTTGTCTTGATTACCGAAAGCAAATATACCTGTAAGCAGCAGAGGGATTTATCTCTAGGTTCAGCAGGCTTTTATTCTGCCGAACGCAGACGAGCTCGTCTTGCACTATCAGACGAGCACTTTCACCATCTGGGTGCTAATGGAAAATTGATAACCACTCCATCTTACAGCAAAGCGAATATGCCAAGCCAAGACTCGGTAAACAAAAGGGATTTCATGCTTACTGGGGAGGTAGCTTGCTTTCTGCAGCCTCATGGTCCCTGTAATTAATTGATTCCGGGCATTTTTTACAGAAGGGACAGCGAAAGGATTTTCCTTAAAACAAAGACAGCTAAACCTGACATTTAAGAAGCGTTATCTCCCAAGCGGCTGTTCTGTGAACGGTATCAATTAAGCTGCTTAAAAGAGATCTCCGTTCGTGGCTACGTTAGAAATCTGGTCTAGAAATTTGGTACGTTGGGGTAGGAAGAAAACCCCGTTGCACATTATTATCACCCGTGCATACACCGGAGCAGCAACGCAAACAGCCTGGAATCCACCTGAGCTTTGTAAATGCTATCACCCCGAGATGTCTACTCGCTGCTTTCTTAAGCAGGACTGCACCAAAATGATTTTTTTTTTGCCAGTCATTTCCCTCTGCTGCAGGAATACGGTTTCAAATAAAGCTGCTCCTCTGCAGTGCCTAAAGACGATGATACTTCTCAATTCAAATATTGTAGGGACACTACAGAAGCCAAGTCATTAAATATTTAGCTCGCTGCGCCTTGGACATGTCCAATAGCTGAATGGCCTTCAAATCTGACTGGCTTACGATATGAATGTAAATTGTGCCATTACAAAAGAAGCAAACCTGCACGAAACCAGGCGGGTGCCGACGGCTTTCAAGGGCGTTAGCCTCAGTAGGGCTGTGTTAATTCTGAAGGCTCAGCGACGGCTGCTCCTGTCTGGTATTTTAATAGTGACAGCCACGAGTAGCTGGCATTTATCTGCCTCGCCTCATTCAGATCTAAAGAGATCACCATCGGCCTCGAGAAGCACAAACCACCTCCCTGACCAAAGGCAAGCATCTCTACGCTGTGCAAGCCACTGCCCTAAAGGTGGCCGTGGAGGGGGAAGGTGCTGGCTGCTGCCTGGGAAGCCCGAGATGTTCCTCTGCTCTCAGGAACAGAGCTACCACCGCCTCGGCCGAGAGCCGGGCCAGCCAAGGGGCCTGTCTGCACGACGCGAAGGCGCCCGGGCTCTGCGGCGGAGCCACATCTTCATTGCTTTTAGTGATCGCTAAATTTTGCATTAGCAGAAACGGTTCGATTTTGTGCTTGGTGTTTACAGAGAGAGCAAACTTAACATGTCATAGACACCAAAGGATTGCTGACTCTTTGAAACCTGTTTTGAAAGTTCAAACCAAACCTCCTCCCTTTTCTCTCCCGAGGATACTCTCTTGCCATTTATAAAATACACATTTAAATCCTGCTTGTTTTAATTACCCTTCAAACCCTTTCATTCAGCCCCCCTTCAAAAACACTCCTGACTTTCAGCCCGGGTCAACTTCCTGAACTGTTTCCAAACCAAGGCGATGCTCTCAAAGCCACGACCCAACTCAACTCAGCAGTATTTTTAGCTTGGAGTTGCACTGTAAACTTTTGTTTGAGAAACAAAACAAAAATAGTTGAATTAATTCCATCCATCTCTGTCATCCTTTGTGTCTTCCATTACAAATCTGTCTAGTCCGTTGGGGATTTAGCAGAGGAAATGGTAAATTACTGCGACTGCTCCAAGAAATCTCTGTTCCAAGTGCTAATGTCAGGTAGCTTCCCAACGATAACAAAAACTCCTTGCTATTCCCTCAAGGGAATATGGAGATGGAACTCCATCCACAGCCAGCTTCCCTTGGTTTTGAGAGGCGAGGCCAAGGAAAGAAGGAAAGTGGGGGGCAAAAGGAGATATGTGCTCTAACTGTAAAGGTGTTATGGCCAAACACCTCGGCTGCCTCTGTAATTCACAGAGAAATTCAGAGACGGGCAAAACTGCTGTAGATATGCTCCGGAAATTACCGAGGCACAGCCCGCTCTCACACTTTCGAGCAACGGCCCTTCCGACACGGCGCAGCTCGACGGAGCCAAAAGCGGATCTGCCAAAGCCAACTCCTTGTTTCGTCTCTTCCCCCACGCCACAGAGCAGCTTTTATTTCTGCTGGGTACAAACAGACAGTACTGGACCACAGACAACATTCCTTTCCTAGCAGTTAAGTGGAGAACGCAGCTGAAAATAAGCAATCAGAACTCCTCGGAAAAGGTCGGGTTTCCTTGTTATCTATCCTCTCGACCACGGCACCACAAACAGGCTGAGATTTCCAAGTGCTGCTGTTTGGGCAGCCAAATGAAACAGTCGGATTTCAAGCTCAAACTTCTCCTCAACAGCGGAGCAGCCAGGGAATAAACAAGTCAGAAAATGCGGCCTCTGGAAATCAGGAGAGTTTTGCGGGGTTAACAAGTCAGTGCTAACAGGGACTTCCAACAGAGTGAGTTTGAAGGAAGCAGGTTTGTTATTTTTGTACTAGAACAACGACCAAAAGTTCCGCCCCCTTCTTTGGGAACATCCCCCAAAATAGTTATAAAATATACTTTTTTCTTCTTTTTTTTTTTTTTTTAAGAGCGATTTATTTATTTTTCCCAAATAGGAAAAATAAAAAGCAGACAAATGTCAGAGTTGGACATTTGGAGTCTGGTATTTTGTCGAGCAAATATCAACGTGCAACAATCCACGTTTGTCAGCACTTAGTCTGAGCTTAAGTTCTTTGTGTTTGGGCTAAAAATCACAGCATGTTCTCAATCAATAGAGCCCTCAACAGCTTTCTTTTTTCTGTTTCAGCCCCCAGATCTGTGACGGCGAGCAGGCCGAGACAACTCCTCAAGAATGGCAACCCTCAATTCCACTCACTGGAACGAGACTACATCCGTTTCCCACTATCTGGGCTTTCAAGTGCAAAAAATTTACCCTTTCCATGATAACTGGAACACTGCCTGCTTTATAATTCTGATCCTATTCATCTTTACTGTAGTTTCTCTGGTGGTGTTGGCTTTCCTCTATGAACTGCTAGACTGTTGCTGCTGCGTGAAAAATAAAACTGTCAAAGACTTGGAGAACAAGCCCAATCCGGTTAGAGCAATGATGAACAGCTTCAGGAAGCGTCAAACAGAGGTGGTGTAGGAAGGACTGAGCATCAGCACTCGAAGAACGCTTAACACCCTGAATGAAGCCTCTTGTACCTTACCAATGAGCGAGTCCTGTGCTTTTTTTTTTTTCTTTTTTCTTTTTTCTTTTTGATTTTGATGTAACAGCAACAGTAGTTGGTTTATCTCCGGATGAGGACTTGAATAACCAGTTAAAGGCGTTCCAAGTGCTTAGCACAAGAGTGATGTGTTGTGGGGGAAGAATGGGGTTTGTTTCTAAATGAACTTTTGTCATTTCTATTGAGTTGCTGGTATAGATCTTTGTCTACCTGAAGGAACACGCATAAAACGGTGTTGCTTAAGTGGAGAAAACATTTATAAAACCACTCAACAATCTGACCACACGCGGTGCAAAGACACAGCAGTGTCCTCTGGCCGAGGCCAACCACCCAGAGGTGGGAAAGACACAGAGAGGACGAGAAAAAAAATCTGCGAGGTGGAAGGGTTGAAGGGCAAGAGATCCCGGGAGGCAGGAGGGGCCTGGGCGAACCCTTGCCTTCGGCAACTCTTCTTATTACGGGTTCCTCGCTTTCAGAAGAGAGGGTGGTGGGAGGAGAAGTAAGCTGGCACAAAACCCATCCCTAAAGTGGTCTTTACAAACCTCCTATGGTAGAGTGTGACCCCTTCTCCCTCCCCTTCTCCAGTTCCACAGAACTGCTCTCCCCTTACTTCACATTCAACCTGTTAAACAACTTCTGGGCGCCGAGAAGCTGACCAATGCACTACCTAAGCATACGGTAGTGGTACTAGAGTCTAGGAGAAACAGGGATGCTTTTCTGCCTCTGGTAACTGCAACACCACTCCAGGAAGTCAGCTGGAACTATCATCCCCACCTTAACTTTTAAAAGCTGAACTGGAACCGCCCGAGTTCTCCCCAAGGAATGCAAGCAGATGGGTTTCAGACCTCCTGCCCCCGCGACAGTCATTCCGCCCAGCAGCTGTCAGGTGTCACCACACTTCACAGAGGAGGCCACGCCAGGAGAAGCCTCGCGCTGGAGATGGCAGGACAGATGCGCAGCCAGAAGGGACTTTGTTTGGCACAAGAGAATCTCAGCTCGCTTCATCAGCCGGCTGACGCGTCCCAGAGAGTTCTCACTCGCGCCTTTCTCACAACCTGACCGCAGATCTGGACATAAGGAAGGACTTGCTAATTTGCCTCAAGCTCTTGCTGGTTGGAGAGATGGAGTCACAAGATACCGAGGCCACGACTAACCAGGACAGCCAGTCCAGCGATTCACCCAGAGAAGAAAGCTCTCTTCCCCAATCGCAAAACGACGCGACCACCACCGCGTTCGTCTCCGACATGCTCGACACAGTGAGGCTTCACCAGAGAATGCTTTCAGCTCCAAATCAAACTATAAGCACAATTTAACGGGAGCTGACACCCCAGGGATGAGGCGACTTCACAGCAAGATGTACGATGAAGATGGCATGAGCGATGCTAACACCTCCCACCGTCAGGGACGCCAGGTAGACGCCTCGTTACTTTTCTGCTGTACCTGACAGCCTCAGCCCTGGATCACCAGCGTCCTGCTCAAGAGCGGCCATCGGGATGCGCAGAACTAAGTAAGGTGCCTCATGCCTGAAAGAGAACGCTCTGACAGGCACCAGCACTGCCGGCCGCTCGCGGAGCTCCTACGAAACACCCCTCATACCTGCACACCAGAAGGCAGCGTGCGGGAAGCAATGCAGCCAGCCCCTGCCACGCTGCCTTCGCCTTCTCGTGCCTTCCCAAGAAGCACACACGACAAAAAACCTTGGGAGTTGTTCCAGCTACTTACTTCTCAAGTCTGTAATGAGTCTATAACAAGGAAGAGAAGACAAAGATCTCCCCTCGCACAACCCTAGAGCCTCAGGACGATTCTTCCCCACGTGTAGATGAGGTCATGAAACAGTTCCTGGCGATCCATTGAGACAAAGGTCTTAAGATAAAGCCACAACTTACTATTCGTTAATAAAAAGAAATAAAGAGATGTGATTGATTTCATTTCTTTTCCAGTCACTATTCTGAACAGAGTAAAGCTGACAGCTTCCCTTTCTTTCAAATAACTTGTCCGAATAACGATTTCAAATAACCATGGCAATAACTGTTCTCCCTGGAATGCTTACGCTAGACCTTCGCACACAGAGGCTACGTTTAGCTCTGCAGCCATTTGAAGCTTAGCACAACCTCAAAGCCTCTCCTCCCCAAAGAAGTGACAAAGGCAGGTTCTCCAAGTCACAGAATCACAGAGCGAGGGAGAACCTGCAGGTGCTACGCACCCAGGGACTATCAATGTGTCACCACACAGTCACTGGGACATCTTTTATCACCTTTGTGGCCACTGCACACAAAGCTAGAGCTGATCGGCTTCAGCTTCATTTCTTCAGAGGGTGGGATGGGGATTCTTCGACACTGGGTTTTTACTCCACCTACCCAAGGCCTGTCCCTGGCACACACGCTGATAGGCACCTGACAATCAACTAAAAAGTGGGGTTAGGAGCAAAAGACTTTGACTCTGTGGCATCACAGGGCAACTTGTGCTGCTTGTGGCCACTTAACCCATTCAGTCACTTGCCAGCCTCAACATTTGTTCTCAGACAGCTCCCAAGAGGGACAAAGTGGGTCCACACACCCTCCATTCTTTTCCTTCCGTCCTTGCTGCTTCTGCGGTGGCTGGTAAGGAATCTCCAGGGGGAAACAAATGGAGGCTGAACTCATTCTGCAGAAAAATGTTTAAGAAACCCTGAAACCTTTTTGATACTGTCTGGAATGAGACCCGCAGCGTCCAAGGTAAAGCACATCTTCTCACAAGCACGTGCTCCCGTTTGTGTAAGCTCCCACCATCTGCAAGAGTGCTTAAAGAAACACCCAGCCCCCAGAAGCACAGCAATTCCCCCTCTTCATCTGCTCTGCCGCTTGGCCACCTTATGTCTCTACTCAAATCCTCCACAGCACACTCCCATTTGAACCAGCTGCCCTCTTCCTGCCTCCCCATCCCTCTGCCCCAGCAAACCGCTCTCACTCAGGATACGCAGCTCAGGGTATTGGACATAGAATTTTATTTTATTTGGAGAATGTGGCAAAGGAACCGTTAGAAACCGGGTCTCCTTTAATTAATTTTAATGCCTGGCTCCTAACTTTAGTGCCTTGAGAAGCTGTAGATATCCGGGTGAGGTCCCTACTTTTCCGCTCAGATAGAAGATGCTCCCCTCCTCCCATTGTCCGTGACATTTTTCAATGTTCTTTTTAGCAAGGTCCCCAGGGTCGCAGTGCCCAGGTGGGTTTGGAATCTCTCCAGACAAGGAGACTCCACAACCTCTCTGGGCAGCCTGGGACAGCCTTCCATACCCTCACACCAAAGAACTTTCTCCTGCTGCTCAGGTGGAACCTCCTGGCTTCCAGTCAGTGCCCAGCACCCCTTGTCCTGTCTCTAGGCGCCACTGACCAGAGTCTGGCCCCATCCTCTCGCCCCCTAAAGGGGCCCTTTGTCTCTTGCTCAGCATTGCTCAGCTCCCCTCTCAGGCTGCTCTTCTCCAGCTGAACA
>JANHGN010006721.1:12494-69233 GCA_024605025.1 Megaceryle maxima | reverse complement strand
GCTTTGGGGGGGGGAGAGGGGCGGGGGCTATCGGAGAGAGGATGGCGGTGCTGCGGGACGGGCGGTAACGGCTGCCCCTCGTACCCCAGGGCTGAGCACGGAGAAGGCCGCTGCCTTCACCCGGCGGCTGCGGGCTGAGCCGCAGTTCCTGCTGGCCCAGAATGTGGCGACGTGCAACGACCCGCTGGAGGTGTGTCTGCAGCGGCAGGTGGTGCAGGACACGGTGCAGGTTTTCCAGCATGCTGTGCCCGCCGAGGGCAAGCCCGTCACCAACCAGAAGAACTCCGGTAAGGGGCTGCTGGGAGGGGGTCGGTGCCCAAGGAGGGGTGCCATCCATCAGCGGCTCTGGGGTTAGGGGAAGGAATGATGTAATGCTGCCTGACTGCAAGCGGTGGCTGCCTCGGGAGCCCTTCCATTGGGCTTCAGAGCAAAATTGAATGCTTGCAGCATCCTCTGGAGTTAATAACAGTCTGTAGGCTTGCAGTGTTTGCCTCTTCTCCCTTCTCTGCGGTCTAAGTTAAAAGCAGTCAAGACCGGTGTCTACAGTAATAGATCTCTGAACTCCTTAGTAGCTTTTTGATACTTTTGATACTAGCCAGCACACTGAGCCAAAGGCTTGGGGCAGAAATGTGTCATGAGTCTTGTGTTTAAGGTCTCAGATGCCTTCCTGCTCTTTTCAACTTCCTGAAAGGAGAAATGACAGACCAGGTGGGGTCTGTCTCTTCTCCCAAGTAACAAGTGATAAGAGTGAATGGCCTCAAGCTGTGCCAGGCGAGGTTTAGGTTGGAGCTGAGGAACAATTTCTTCCCCAAAAGGGCTGCTCAGGGCAGTGGTGGAGTCCCCATGATCCCTGGAGGGGTTTCAAAGCCGTGGAGATGTGGTGCTGAGGGATGTGGTTTAGTGGTGCTCTGGCAGTGCTGGGGTAACAGTTGGGCTTGGGGATCTGAAAGGTCTCTTCCAACCAAAGCAATTCTACGAGTCCAAAAAAAACCCAGAGGTTACGTAGCTTGAGTACAGACACTCCAGTTTAATTTTTGTTCCTTTGATTTCTTAGGGAGATGTTGGATCTTCTCCTGTCTCAATGCAATGCGTCTTCCTTTCATGAAGAAATACAACATTGAGGAGTTTGAGTTCAGCCAGTCCTATCTCTTCTTCTGGGATAAGGTACAGTAGTACAGGTCACGGGTTGTGCTATGCCTTACACAATCAAGTAGTAGCTTCGGGACAGTTTCTTTTAGGCTGGACCATCTTAATCTAGGTGGCAAAAACATGAGAGAGACTGCAAAAGTTCTTTAAACATCTATTTTAAAGGTGGGTCAAGCAAAGTGGGACTTTCCCATCAAGGCGAAAGTTGTGACGATGTGAATATTTTCTTTCACACTTTCAAGTGTTGTGCATATTTCAGAAGTTACTTTTAGGAGGCTCAGGAAACATGACTGTAATTTTGTGTTGAGCTCTCAGTCGTGCTTGTGATCTGATCTGCAAGCTGTGTGTCTATGAGAGAAAAATCTAGCTCTGGTTTGGGCCAGGCTTCATTGCCCAACTTCTGTTTCACATTTCCTCTTCCCTTGCCCTCAGACTCTCTAACTCACTCCTAAATATTTGGTCTGTGACAGAAATAAGTTTATAGGGTAAACCCTGGAATGCTAGAGGGGAAAATAAGGATTTTGGAGGATGAGGAGAAGGTGACTTCAAGTAGTTAGGACTTCTGAAGAACTGAATACTAAGAGAGGAATCAATACACATTATTATACTTCAAATACCTGGGTTTTTTTTCTGGCCTGTCTGTTCCAGGTTGAACGTTGCTACTACTTCTTAAATGCCTTTGTGGAAACAGCTCAGAAAAAGGAGCCTGTGGAAGGAAGACTGGTACAGTTCCTGCTTTCCAACCCCACAAATGATGGTGGACAGTGGGATATGTTGGTTAACATTATTGGTAAGGGACTTGGTCGGTAGGAGCACTTCCTGAAACTGCAGGCTGGTTTGAGAGATGTGGGATGAAACAGAAGAAATTGAGTTTGAAACCCAGGAGTTTGCAAAGGGACGTGATGACATTAACCACTACCTCTTTTAATCAAAGACCTTTTTCCTTCTTTCATGCCAGATTATAAATAAATATACGATGAACACAAGTAATGAGATCCCAGATTTCCTGGTTAATAAAAAAGTTCAATCCCCTTTTATTTCCCTCATCAACTTGACATTGCTTATATATATATCCATGTTTACAGTTTTTTAGGGCACATGGTAACGATAAACATTGCTAGACTAGGGTGTGTCTATAAGGCAGAAGCAAAACTACTTCAAGTTGCCTGAAGAAAGATGGTATAGAGATCAGTGAGAGGGAAATGTGGAATGTGGCAGTGCTGGTATTACAAAGATCCAGCTGAAATGGGATCCTTACACTGACTGAGGAGGTACTTTGTCTCAATTACACTCACATGTGCTGTAACTTGTGAAACAGTGTGACACCTTTGTAAATCAACAAGCCAATAATATAAGTTTAGAATCACAAAAGGAATTTGTTTCTTTAAGCCTGGAGGTTACTTTTTCCCTATCCAATTGTTATAAATATTTAATCAGGGTGGAGATGATTTTGGATGCTGCTGTTGTATCCAGAGCCTTGCAGTGGTGTGATCTTTGATTGGTATGGTGATGTAGGAAGCACTTGAGCAGCTGCTGGTGTTTTACAGCTGTTGAGGAGGAGATAGGGAATTTAGTCACTTCACCTTACATAAAATGCAAAGAATAATTAAGAAGAGGCCCAGTTCTTTACAAGTTATTTCAGGACCTCAATTTTCAAGTAGGACCTCATTTTTTTTCTGGTGAAAAGAGCTTAAAAACTTTCAAGTGTTGATTTAAAAGATACTGAGCACTTCAGGAATTCTACTTTTTGGGACCCCTTTGGAATGCAAATCAGAGATCAAGGCTCGGTTACAAATAAAAATGTAAACTTGGAATACTTGTAACCTTGAAATAAGACTTTCCCTTATTTCTCCACAAATCCCAACTGTATTTAGCTTTTACATGGATATAAGCAGAAGTGTTAGTATCTGCGGTGTGGAAAAGACAGCAGTTAACCTATAGTTTTATTACTTTCTTTTAGAAAAATATGGTGTTGTCCCCAAGAAATACTTCCCAGAGTCTCATACCACAGAGGCTACTAGAAGGATGAATGAGATCTTGAATCATAAGGTAAAATTTAGATAAGGGGAAGGGATGGGAATGGACCTGGTCCAAGTGTTGCTAGCCAACTTAATTTCTCTATTGACCAAATTTATTTGCTTTTACTCAAAAAGCTGCCTAAAGTCTCAGCAGAATCTGCTGTTAATCTTGAAACATGGAGCAGGAAGGTGTGTTTATAGACTATGGCCATTGCCAGGCTTCAGTAGTTTGAAAGTAGCCAATGTGGGTTTTGTAGCAATTGTTTCTCATGCTCAGATTTTCAAAAGAGTAACTCTTGATATGTGGCTGATTCCATCTGTTTCTGCAAAGCTAGTACTTGGTGCCTAGGTGACTTTTTTCTGCCCCTTCAATATTTCATTTACTAGTATGCCAAAATTTCCAGAGATTGCTGCCAAGTTTGGAAAAGAGATTTTTCTTAAAAAAAATATATCTTTAAAAATAAGCATTCCTTATAGAAGTGTGCAGTTTTGTCTGAAGAAAAGTCTAAGCTTGTGCCCTGAGCTACAGAAATCAATTAATTGGGGAAGATGCTAGTGTAGGTAGGGAGATAAAAAGGCAATTAAAGCATATTTTTACAGTGGGCTTTGATTATTTTTTTTCCCAATTCATACATTACATGCTCAGGGAAAATTGCCTGCTGAAATCCACATTAAAAATGTAAAATATGTACTGAAATGAGCTTAGACATAATGAATGGTGTTAATGCTATTCTGGTCTTGAACATCACAAAGCAGCTGGTCTTGAGGGAGCCCCACTCACTGTTCGTGGCCTTATGGATGGTGACAGTAATGGGAAGCACGTGCTGCTCTTACTGCAATTCTTCATGCAGTGGGGAAATGCTCCACTCTTTGTATCAGCCAAGAGATCAATTATGCATTAGAACTGCAAAATAAATTTTACACTATGAAGACACAGGGGTGGTGATGTGTACGGATGTTGCAGCATCACTTATGGAACCAAGAGAAATCAAGTCTTAAAGCTAGTGGCTGTGAGCTTCAATTTGAGGGTTGGAAAATAGTAATTGAGTTGAAGCTATTTGTTAATTTCTGATTTTTTTAATGGTCTTTTACTTTAAGTCATTCAGTTATCTTGATTATTTTTTAAAAATCACTATCAAAACCTTCTGAAAGATATTTTCATTTTAAAAACATGTTATAATGGGTAAAATAGGTGCTTGAAACAACCAGATAGGAAGTCCTAAAACCTGATTAGGTGGCACCTTTCATACTCTTATAATAAAATTACCTTCCCTTCAAACAGATGAGAGAATACTGTTTGCGGTTAAGAAACATGGTGGAAAGTGGAACAATGAAAGGAGAACTTTGTGCTGCAATGGACACGATGATAGAAGAGGTAAAAAATACTTCTGTGACATAAATCTTTGAGACATGAGGCTTGAATGGATGAGATTTCTTGTTTACTCTTGTTCTATAGCTATTGGATCAGCCAAAACAAGTGCCTTTTGTTTGCCTAGCTAGGAATGTTTTGTATGGAGGTATTCAAGTGAATTTTTTTGAAGTGGCATGTTTTACCTTATTCTGAGTTTTTCTAGTACTTCCAGACAAATACCTTGAATTAATAAATTCTAGAATTATGACATTTTAGTGACATCTGCCCCTTTCTGTAGAAAAGCAGAGATCAAACTAGCAGCTTATCAGGCTTTTCTAAATAGTAGGAAAGAAGCTGGTTGAAAATTGTTTTCTGATGGCTTTGTGTAAAATTTTACAGCATGGGTGTTGTTGCAGAAATTCCCCACAAGAGAGCAGAAAAGAACAACAAAAGGGAGTAATCTGCATTATGGAAAAGATGTGAGCTGAATCCAGCTGTGTTCTGGTACTGGGGGGCAGCAGAGGAAGGAATCACAGCGTCTGTCTGGCTGTGTGATTAACTGAATCAAATTGATCAGCATATCTAGTGTGCAGTGTAGTGGCTGCACCTCCATCTGTTCACACTGAATAGGACAGTGGCACATGTAATTTTTTTATTCAGTTGCCATCATACTTGATTCTTAAGTAGCCAAAAGCAATTGTAATAGTTCAGGTTGGTTTAGTTTGACCAAATGCATACCTTTTAAAAAAATGTATGTTTCTCTGTATATTTGTATACGTAGATGTGGTGCCAAGGGACATGGTTTAGTGGTGACCTGACTGCTGGCTTAACATTTGGACTGGATCTTAAAGGTCTTTTCCCAACTGAACAGTTCTATGATTTGTTTCTCAAGCATACAATGCAAAGTGACCCAGTGGTTTTAATGGCTGTCACTGCCTGACTCAAGAAATCAAATGTTTTGGTTGTGTACTAACACATTTTTTTCTGCAATCCAGTAGAGATCAGTATTAGGCACAACCCACTTTGGGCTATTTTTGTAAAGCTTCAGGCAGCTCCACTGATAGGCGAGTGCTGATTAATGGGTTGGTTTGGTTTTTGGAAATTTCTTTGCTTCATGTAAAAACCTGTAGCTTTTTCTTTTTTAATCCAGCTTTCAAATTAAATAACTGATTTATGTTTTTTGGATTGAAATGAAAAATTTTATGAAATATATGCCTTAACATCAACAGTATTTCTGTGCTTTGACCCTACCCCAGCATGTTACCAATCAGCACTCAGTTCAAAAGTGAATTAATATAATTTACATCCAATGTGTGTCAAAGCCCATGGAGGACTTTACAGCAGACATTAAAAGTTTGCTAGAGATGTTAATTTGTAGGGCAATGACAGAGAGTTGACTGGAGAATATCTCCTCATTTGTTTAGAACCAGCCTCTGCCTTCTGACAAGGGATCCTGGAACCTGCATTAAATTCTCATTAACTGATTACAGTTTGTTTTGTAAAAAGGTTGTGCTTGATTATCTGAAGTTAACACAGTATTTCCTCTTGCAGCAGTAACAGTGGTTTAGAACTTGGTTTACTGTCAATGAAATTGTAGTTGAAATGTGCAGTTGCACTTGTCTTGTATACTTTAAAACCACTTAGCTTTAAAGGTTCTATCCTTTTGTGTGTTTATGTGTATGAGGCTTTGCATCTGGTTTTGTATGTGGCAAAGTAGAACTTGGTTTTGTTCTGTGAAGTTTTATTTGCATAGCAAACCAAGATTTGCTCATGCTGGGAGGCAGTGCTCTAGTTAAAATGGGGCAGCTGTACTGGAACACAAGATTAAATCCCCTCCAGAACTGTATAAACATTCCCTTATCAAAGTAGTGCACAGGAGGTCAGAAGTTGAAATCAGTGCAGTGCATGTGATTGAATTCTTCTTCCTTTACTGCTCCCCTTTGTAGACTCTTCCTTATCAGGAGCGTCCTTCTCTTCCCCTCCTCATTCATTTTGGGTTTTAGCACAAGCTACAGCATCTTTGCCTTATCTTGGCTCTAGTTGTTGCTAGAGTGTTAAGTCACCTTTTAGTTTAAATATGTCTGCTTATTTTACTTGCTGATAGAGGAGGCTTGTGAGATATGAAGAGATGACCTGTTGCGGGTGTGGTGGCAAAATAATTGAGGGAGGCCATTCCCAGGCTCCACTGCCTCTAACTTGAGACTTCTGTCTGCATTTTCCTTCCTCCTGCTGGAGCTTGCTTGCTCATTGCTGTCCTTTGAGGTGTTTTTCTTGTTTAGTTTATTTTCATAGCCTCATCTCTCACCACTTGGGGGTTATCTTAAGTAGTGTGGGTGTATCCTCAGCAAATGCTACTTTTTTGTGCAGTTTGTGCAAAGTTAAATATTTATAGGAGTGGAGGGATTTACATTTGCTATAACATTTATTGAGAAATAAATGTGCGAGTTCCTCCAGTAAAAACAGTAAGCCCACACCTTTGTTTCAACCTATAATTAATCTCTTCACTTGTTTTCTTAAATTGCTTGGAGCAAGAACACCTTAATTTGTGTTCTGTGCACAGCCAAATAGTGTCACTTAGCATGAATATTGCACTCCTTTTGCCATCAAAGTGCACACCAGCACAAAGCTCGTTCTTAGGCAGCCTTGGGATCCATGTAAAATCAGCTCATCTGGCTCCAGAAAGAGTAAGTGAGGCTTTGGAAAGGTTTTCTGTCTCCTCTCCTGTGAGAAGTCAGCGAGAGGAAGGTGTGAAGACTGACAGCTGAGGAAAGCTGGCACAAAACACAGGCACCAGGTCTTAGTGCAGAAGATGCAGCTGATATTTGACTTCCCCTTCTCTAAAATAACCTGTTGGTTTCTTGCAAGGAAGACTTGCCTTGTGCTCATGACATAGAGCTGAAATAAACTAGTGTCAGCTGATGTAAAAAGGATTCAAGCTTGTTTAAATAGGATTGAATTCTTTGTCCCCAGAGTACCTGTAGCGGGTCCTGCTAAATATCCCTGAAGACAGTCATGTGGTTACAGTGCCTGCAGGTTGGCACATTCTATGATAAGCCTTGTGAGAAGGTACAGTAGTGATTTCTAAGTGCAGCTTCATGCTCTGATTTATAGGGAGGTTGATGACTTAATCTGGTCAACTTCTTGTGCTAAAAATCAATAGAAAGCTGCTGTCTGCAAAGGATGTCAGTCAGCAGGCAGGGATCTTGTATAAAATTGCATAACCTGCCAGCTCAATGCTAAACCAAGACAGTGTTATATGTATTAAAACAGACAAGAAGATTTATTCTGGGCTTTTTGAAAAGAAGCAAAGGCCAATCTCTGAAATACAAATGAACCGTACAGGAAAAAAAGATTAGTACAAGGGAAATACTGGGATTAAATGCTTTGTATGCATGTTAGAAGGTCTGGTTTGTCTCTGCATGTGGCAAACCACCTGGTGGAGCAGGTGATGCTGAAGGTTTAAGCCTTTCTAGAATCAGTTTGATAAAGTTTGTCTTGCACTGGGAAAGCTTCAAAATGTTGGAATGAGACTGGGCAGTGTATTGGCTTTTGCTTTTGGCTGCTGCATTCCTGGGATGACCTGGAATTTCTGTGTTCAGCCTTAAGTTTCTGGTTTGCTTGAGAATGAAGCTTGAGGATGGAGAAAATCTGTTGGTTTTCCTGTGGCCTTTCCAATTGTTTTTGAGCTGTTAAAACACCCAGATTTCCAGAGCTGAATGCAAATGACTGGTCTGTGTAATTCATGTTCTTCAAAGGTGGCAGTTATGATCCCGTGTCTCCAGTTGGTTCCCACCTGGGGGAATCCATTCATCAATGGCAGAGCTGTGGTAGGAAGGGCAGACCTGCATGTTTCAGCAAGCTCACAGCTGTTTGCTTCTCTGGGCAGGTATTCAGAATAGTGAGTACTTGCCTGGGCAACCCTCCGGAGACCTTCTGCTGGGAGTTCCGGGATAAGGAGAAGAATTACCAGAAATATGGCCCTATGACACCGGTCCAGTTCTACAACGAGCATGTCAAGCCTTACTTCAACATGGAGGACAAGGTTGGGGTGTTGAAAGGCAGTTGCTTCCCAAGACCTGTTGGATTTTTTTCTGCTATGCCACTTGTTTTCCACTGTTGCAGGTGTACAGTCCACCCCTGTAACTGCACCATGTGGGATGGGCCCTGCTCTCACAAGTCATGGGTGGCCCTGTGTTTATTCTCCCCATTCCCCTGTTTGTGCTCTACCCTTCAGTTAGCTGTGATCTCACATTGCACTTCCATGATGATTTTGTAATGATGAAATATGTAATGATCTAATTGGTCATAAAATGCCATAAGCCAGCCATTAGATAGCAGGAATAACATCCAAAGCTGCTATGCCACAGTTAGGAGGTGAACTTATAAAACAAAAATAAACAAAACCTTTAAAATATTGGTATTTCAGTATAGTTTCCTGTTTGCTAACAGGACAGGCAGCTAGCTGGAACAAAAGCTCTTCTCTGAAATCCATCTAGATTCGCTCCTCAAATTTCTGTTTAGTTGCACTTTAAATTATGACATGTTGGTTTTTGGCAGATCTGCCTAGTGAATGATCCTCGACCTCAGAACCCGTACAACAGGCTGTATACAGTGGAGTACCTGGGCAACATGGCAGGAGGGAGGAAAACACTCTATAACAACCAGCCTGTGGAGGTCTTGAAAAAATTAGCTGCTGCATCTATTAAGGATGGCGAGGTTTGTTTGGTTTCCCTTTATGGATGTCATGGTGCACCTCTTGTAATGTAAAGCACACGGGGATGTGGCCTAGACATGACTCTCTCTTCTATTTGTAGGCCGTGTGGTTTGGCTGTGATGTTGCAAAGCACTTCTATGGCAAGCTGGGAATAAATGACCTGAATATGTAAGTAGAAAATCAAAACAGAATACCATGTGGGATACTTGGCTAGGACATAAACAGTACTTTAGCTGCTTAAACTAATTTGTGCATACTTTGGATTATATACCCCAGAAGTATATTTAAGTAACTCAGCAACAAGAGAATTTTTTTTCCCCTTGTTAACTAAAATCTGAATCCTTTAAAGATACACTATAAGTGGTGGTTAAATATCCTTACTCGTGTGAATTTTCTAGTATCTGGCAAGAGAAACTCCTAAAGGAATCAGTTTTTGCATTTGTTCCGACACTAAAAATAGCTGAACTTGTACAGCTGTGCTCTGGCTCCTGGGACAGCCCAGCCTGACTCACTGATTGACTAGTGAGAATTACCCTTTTTGATAATGCTTATGTGGCTTTCTAATAGATTTAATCATGAGCTGGTGTTTGGCGTCTCTGTCAAGAACATGAACAAAGCAGAACGATTAATCTTTGGAGAATCAATGATGACCCATGCCATGGTCCTGACAGCTGTCACTGAGAAGGTAGAGTCTCCCTCCTGAACTTCTTGTATGGATGTATTTGAATGTTTGGGCAACTTGTGTGTTCTGGGCTTGTTCATAATGTGTACATTGCTCTGCTAGTCCACCATGTGCCACAAGGCCTAGGCTGTCTGTTCTCCCTGCACTGAATATTCATAACTATAAATATTTAACAAGGAGGGAAGAATTTTACACGAGGACTTTGTTCCTTGCCCACAAATTTTCACCAGAGAAAGGGAAAAGAAAGTTTCTCTCTTTGAGATAGCAGAAAACATATGCTAACTGAGTTTTTAAATGCTGATCAAGGAATCTAGTTTGACAGCAAGGGTTTCCTACCCTGTCCCATTGCATGTCCAGTCTACACTTTACAGCATGGAGCTCCTTTAAAATGCCAGTAGGAGGCATTTTGCAACAGTCTTAACCTCCTGCTACTCACTGGCATGTGACCTCTCTGACCTGCTCATAATTAGGGAAGGAAAGCAGTGTCCAAAATAGCTCTGTGGCAGACAGTAGGCTGAGATGGATCCATGACTGAATCTGCTCCTGGCAGTAAAACAAAGCATGTATGAAGTTAAAAAGAACCATGTGAAAATTTACAACTGAGTTATCTGCAGTGTCGATGTTTTCCACTTATTTCTAGAAGTTGTCATGATTAAAGTTTCTTTGAAGTGATCTTTTCCTGTCCAACATGACCTTGGCTTGTGCAATAACAGCTTGCATATAACTAAAGTTTACTTGAGCTCTGGAGTGTCAGGACTTGAGATGGGACTGCCAAGTCATAAGAGATTTTCTGGTTACTTTTCACAACTCAGTATATTTTTTCTGTTGTGTTCTGCATTCTGAGATCTTAACACATCTATTTTGTGTATCAGATTGCACAAACACTTCTTAAGCATTTTATTGTTTTTCAGTTAGCTACTAAAAATGCTATTTGTTTAGTGTTCAAAACCTATTTATTCACAACTGAAGTCTGTGTCTGTACTGATTGTGCCCAGTTACTGGCTGCACTTCATTGGCAGTTACTGTCTGTGGGCTATATTTAAATACTTCTGCATGCCTGAATGTGTAGTTGCATAAATTGTGACCAGATGTGACCTATTTCTTTAAGAAAAAGACTTGTATAAGGTCACTATATGATGGATTGTATATCTAAAATCAAAAGATAATTTAAGAAATTATCCTACAACAAGTTCAGCATTTAGAGGCTTTTCCACATTCAAAATGGACTAAGTTGTTTCTGCTCTGGTTGAACATGTTGTCTTGTATTAAACCTTAATGTAACCTAAAGGAGCTTTGATAAACTGAGTTTTATAAAATAGGTAAATCCAAACTATTACATTTTACAAGGGCTTTGAAGATTAAAAAAAAAAAAATCTTATTACCATTTTGCAACAAAATTGATCTGGATTAAATGCACCTTTTGGTTAAAAACTTAATGTACATAAACATGCTTATCCCAGGTTCTGTCTGATAGCATCAAGAGTTGACTTCTTACTCTGGTAGCTCTTTGAATGTCTCATTTTAAGGACTGTCCTATTTAAGTGAGAATAGAAGCAATACAACAATATTTCAGTGCGTACTAAAAAAGAGTTTGTGGGGTGTTTTCCAGCTTAGTGTTTTGTATTTAAAATTTTAGTAGCAAAAGAATAACTATTCTTTGATTCCTCAAGGGACCTGCTGTTTCCTCATGTGAGGCTGCTCAAGGAAGCAACAGTTTGCTTTGTGGTATAGCAACCTCTGAAGCTGTTTTCAATGCTTTTGTGTACCTGGCAGATTTAAACCATACCTCAGATCTGCACAATGCAGGCTGGAACACTGCTTGCTTCCAAACAAGAGGTCGAATGCTCTCCATGCTTGTTAGAAGCCTTGTTGCCATGGCTTAACCCGAACCAGCAACTGAGCACCATGCTGCTGCTCACTCCTCCCTCCCAAAAAAAAAAAGTAAAACTTGTGTGTCAAGATAAGACAAGTTTAAATAAAATGTCATAATAACAGTAATTATAAAATATGAAGGTAATTGTAATGAAGAGAAATAAAACCCAAGAATGGACAAGTGATGCACTTTGCAGTTGCTCACCACCTGCTGACTGATGCCCCAGCAGTGTGATCTGCCCCATCCTGGCCAACTCCTCCCAGTTTATATCCTGGGCATGATGTTCTGTGGTAAGGAATATCCCTTTGACTAGTTTGGGTCGGCTGTCCTCGCTGTGCTCACGCAGCTTCTTGTGCACCTGCTCACTGGCAAAACATACAAGTTGAAAAAACTTAGACTTGGAAGGGTTGGCTGCTATAAATTCACACAGTTCTTCACTACTGAATACTTATTTTGTTACAGGATGGGCAAGAAGATGCATTTGAAAAATGGAGAGTGGAAAACTCCTGGGGTGAAGATCGTGGTAATAAAGGTAAAGTAATTCATAGTCATGGGAACAGAATGCTGAACTTAGTGCTTGGAAATAAGGAGGTGGGAGGGGGAAAGAGGATGTGCTCCGTGTCCTTCACTAGGACGTGCACAAAATGAGTCTGCCAGAAGCATGTGGATCGCAGAGTTAAGGAGCTTTATTCTTGGAAGATGAACATTCTTCACTTAAATGGGATTTACACCTAAGTAAATCAAATGTAAACATGGAACGGAGGAGCAGGAAATGTCACTGGATAAACCTGACACTGTGGTTGCAAGTTCAGCTGTAGAGGTAAAAGTCTGAAAAATCTGGTAGCATTAGTCTGAAAACATGGTAGTACTTCTGAGATACCAGGAATTGCAGTGGGCATGTGAACCATCTTTTAATAAAGGGACAATAGATAAGAAATGCTTTGTGGTATCACATAAGATAGAATCACTTCCAAGAACTGCACTGTATAAAAATGCTTTCTCCTACAAGTATGAAAGGAGGAATAAAGACTTTACTGAAATATCTTTAAAGGTTTTGGTAACAGAGCTAAGCTAATCTGTACACTACAGCTGTCTCATCTTTGGGACCTCATGCTGGCTGTGGCTGATGTTACTTAAACAATCTTCCTGAGTCATGTGTGAAACCCAAGTGGCTTATATTTTCTTTTAAAGCTTTGTTTATCAATCACTGCAAGCTTTTACTTACTGATTTTGTAAATGAGGAAATGAGGGCATGGCTGGATACAGTTTGTGCTGTGAACAGCTGCAGTGTGAACTGTTCTAGCTCTAACACCTGTCTCTAAAAAAATAAAATTAATCATTTAACTCTGGCTGCATTTCTGAAGCTGTGTTGGAGACGTGTCCTGCAGTATCCTTGCTAGTGCTTCTCATACCAGAGAGGAACACTGCAACAACAAAATCCCCAGTCAACAGGCAGTTCTGCTCATGCCTGGTCCTCTGTATGAACTTGCTCTCCTTGCTAATGACTGTCTCAGCCTGCACTACTGTTCCTCTAAAAGGATTTAAGTGGTGTAGAGCTGTAGCAGGCTGGATGTCCCAGCCTGGCATGGCACATGGGCAAGCAGTGTGGATGGAGCAGCCAGTCATGGCTGAGTGGTGCTTTAGGACATTGCTTCTCCTTGCTTCCCTGCTCAGCCTGGGAATAACTGGAGGGTGCTTCTCTGCCTGGGTTCTGAGTCACCTGGCCCAGGGTGAGTGGGGCTGGTAGTGAGAGAGCATTTCCACTTGGCTCTGCCAAGGCCTGCAGTCAGACAGCTTTTCTGAAATGGAGTGGAGGGAAACTCCATGATTTTTGTCATCTGAGACAGGCCAGATGTGGACTGAGCTGTGACAGCAGCTCACTGATGCCAGGCTTCAGAGTGTCCCAGGGTGTGGCACAATAGTTGTTTCTGACCACACTTTTCTGTTGCACATTAATCTCTAATCTTGTGCTCACAAGAATGAGTATGGCTGAAGTTTCTCAGGATGGCTGGGTTTTCTTCTGGGAATAGGCTATTTCTGGAAAACTCTGTTTTAGGATGTGGTCTTATTCATAAGTTGTTTTTATATCTCATACATGAACAGTTAACTAAAGTTAAGAATACTCTTGGACGGTGTCTTAATTTATGTTCTGGCCCCTTGGTGTCTCCGTAGTTTCTGTTCTGAGTTAGTTGTATACAATCACAGCAAAGTATGCCAATCGAATTTTTAGTCTTGATGAAACAGTGAAAGAGTTGATGTTCAGACTTCAAGGTTCATCAATGTGACAGTAGCAAAATGTACTTCAGAATGTTGGATTAAGCAAAGTCAAATCAATACTAAAAAAAGTAACATCACTTTTTGTCTCCAAATACAAACTAATAAATATTTTGTTAAGCACCTCTGTTTAATAGACTATAAAATATAAAAATCTAGTTAGCTGTGCTTAGTGTCAGAACACTGAGACATTCCAGATGGTTGGTTTGTGATGTTAGATGTTTGTGATGTTGGTATCAGAGGAATGCTTCCAGGAGGGAAGTGCCTTACTCAGCTTGCCTTACAACTGCTCAGCATGGACTTTGGTTAGTACTCCTAACATTCTGAAGTTAATAGATGTCCATCAGCAGCTTGGACTGCCAGCTGTATGTGCTCCTTGGCCAAGGTTCAGACTGAGTCCAGTTTCTCTCCAGTCCTAATACAGAGCAATGTCAGGGTATTGGCCATTACTCCCAAACCACAATGCAGTAGACTGAAGCCCAGCACTGCTGGTTAGAGATGTACCTATTGAGCTGGGACTGAACAGCTGTGACACACTGTTCTTTGCTGGTGTTACTGGGCTGGAGCATCAGTGAAAGCTCTGACAGGGCTGTGGAGGCTGGATTGATATATGTGAGGGGCCAAATGAGTTTTTGGCTTTCTTCACTTCGAGCATGTAAGCCAGAATGAAAAAATAAAAACTAAAGCAACTAGAAATGCAAAGTGTAGTACCTCGGGCTTTAGGTCAGCAATAGCACTAACCCAGTTCCCTAGTTGTCTTGGAGTATTACTTTGAACTTGTTTGTCAGCTTTGTAAGCTTAACTTGCTAGTTGGTTTGCAGTACCACTTTATCCTTCTTAGATACCTTTGCCAAAGGTGGATTTGCTTTTCAAGAGTGAGTTCTAGAGCCGTTTCAGAGGACACAGTGCTTCCCTTGAAATATAAGAGGAGCCCAGAGTGATGTGACTAAACCCTGCCTGTACCTTGTAAGTGTGCCATCTGTGTGAGTCACTGTCACTTCTCTGGGCTGGACTGCTAGGGGCCATGGTCTCTGGAAAGTCTTGTTCATTGTCTCTATTTTGCTTTGGTTAGGGAGTTGCCTGGAAAAGTGACTTGACAGAAAATCCCATCAGAACTAGAAAGCTTCACTATTTCAGAAAACTTTTATCAGGGAGGTGAATCCAAGTGATTTTTTTCATAGCTATGACCAAACCACCCACTGTAGAGCAAAAGGCCATGGGATATAACCTTCAGAGCTCATTCTCAGGCATTATAAGAGGTAACTTGACAGGGTTTCCTCCTGCCTTGCTTTTTCACTCTTCATTTCCAGTACTAGCTGGTGTAGGAGGGTGAGGATTTACAGTCTGTCTTGGCTCTCTTGCTTTGCCACTGAGTCTATCTGGCAGTGATTTTTTTATCTTATCTGCCTTAAGGAACTGGGAACCTTGAGTAAGTATAGTGCAGAGAAGCAGAAGGTTTACACATCAGTAAAGAGGCAGCCAAGAATGATGTTAAACTTGGCACATCCTAGTTGAGGCCCAGTTGGGTGTGGGGATACAAGTAAGCCCCAACTCCATAATTTCTTGGACAGGATGGTAAAGGCTACAGCCTGAAATAAAACACCAGAGACTAGCCTTTGAGTCATTAAAAAGCATGCAAACAAATGACTTATTGTTGGTAGGAAATGGAAACTTTTTTCACGTGGGGTCCCTCTTGCTTTTCTCTGAGTAGAGGCTAAGGTGCCAGGTAGCACCTGTTTCCCAGACCTGCCTGGGGCAGGACTGGAAGGACCCTGACTCTTGCTTTGGGTGTCATGGCATGAAGTTAGTTGTACGCTCGCACTCTGGAGTGGGCAGAACTGAATTCTTTTGGTAGTGCTTGTGCTGGAGAAAGGGAAGCCCTGGGAACAGCCTCACATTGCCTCTCCTAAGTATGTAGTAATTACATTCGTATCTGTTGTAAAAGTGTTTCTTGGAATCCCGTCTGTTTTTCCTCAAGGAACGAACACAGCTGCTGACAAACATTGCTTGGTTTTTGAGGTAAAAAAGTCACTTCCCAGTCAAATGTTTCCTTTCTGTGTCTTACTGGCACTTTGTCAGCCATACAGGCAACTTTAATTATTCTGCTTATTCTTTTGTTCTGGAGACACAGTACATTATTGCCTAACTTTGAACCCAGCTTATCCCATCAGATATCTTAAGAAGAAAAGAAAAGCAGGCTAGAGGGGAACACTAAATCACATTATCACATCCATTTGAGAGGGGTCCATCTGCTTGTTTTGGCATGAAAAGAACTTTTTTGTGATGCATCTCCAGCTAGAAGTCATCTCCATTTTGACTTTTTTAATCTCTTGTACTGGCTGTTGCATGCATGCTCTTCTGCATGAAGATGTTTTAAGGATTTAACTGTAGACATTTAGTGTCTCTATTTGTATATAGGTGTAATATTATCCTATAAGTACAGTACAACAAAAAGGCTTTGTTTAAATTTCTCTCCCTGTTGAGGAATTATGGCACACACACTAAGTGGTTTGTAGTACATCCTTTAGCTACTCTCAAGAGTTTTATTTTCAGGTGCCTGAATTCTATATTATGCAATAACCTCATTGAATCACAGACTGGTTTGGGTTGGGAGGGACCTTTAAAGGCCATCTAGTCCAACCCCCCTGCAGTGAGCAGGAACTTGCAGGCCATTCATCCTTGACTGACCTCTCCCTGGCCCACAGCTTGTAACCTGTGAAATACTGTGTATCTGGGTTTTCCTTTGGGTAAGTTAGAAATGTAGACCAGCCTCATACACAGAGGAGCACACTCTTGTGGTCAGGTGCTGTGTTCCGTTCCAAGTTCTTTTCCATATTCTGGCATTAACATACAAGTGGTTGGAATAGAAGCAATAAATTCATTACCTGATGTAAAACTCCACTGTGTGCCCTGCCCAGAAATGCAATAAACTTTTATGCTTTTCTCCCTTCTGCCTGTTACCTGGATGGAATGCAAAGCTCAGGCTTGCCTCAGGCAGGCTCTTAAGCGTATGTATTGCCGCGTAGAAAGCTTGTGTCTCCTTTTTTAATGAAGAAATTGATAATGGCTTTCATTGTGACACTGGGCACAGGCCTTCTCAGAGAGAGACCTTACTTATTTGCATGTTCTGAAGTTCTGCTTGACGTTTCCTTCTTGTTCAGACGCTGTGATCCTAATCAGCACTGTCAAGCTTTGAGATACAGGATGTCAGAAGCAGAGTTCATTATCCTCTCAGGGTGCAATTACTTGTTGGCTCTTGGGAGTGAGAGGTTTTTGTGTGTCCCAAGAACTCATATCCTGAAGAGAGAATAATCAAGGCAGCTCCCTTTGGCAGTGTTTCCAAAGTGGCTTCTAGCTCGGATTACAATTTGATAGGGTTTTTAATTTATGGGAATTATCTGATCTCTTGCTTTAGAAACAAGATGGTGTAGATAGATGCATTTATTGTCCATATTCTTTGGCCATTTTCTTGTTTCATTTGATTGTGTGATGATACTGTATAAGGACATGAGGAACTTTATTACATAAAGTCTTCTCATCTGTCTTTGAAATGCTTTCTTCCAGCCACTCCTATTTTCAGTTCACCTTGAATAGTTTGTTTCCAATAGTAGCTTTCTGCTGAAACCTGTGACACTCTAAATATGACTTTCCCCCTCTGATTCAAAGACTGTTCACTGGAATTCTCAGTGACAATTCCATTGAGAGAAAATTAAGATTTAGTTGAGCTAAAGTGGTGTGTAGATGGCTTTACATTTGAAGAAAGCAAAAGACTTCCTTTTACTGCAAGAACTGAAACAGCAATGTTTTCTGAAGCCAAAGATGGTTTGGATACTCTCCTGGAAAATTTCCCTTTTCTTAACAAAATCCTGAAAACTTAATGCCAGAGACTCGGATAACTTTATATTCAGACTTAAATGCCTTTTCTAATAAGGCATTGTAATTCACTTGTGTATTCTCAATGCTTTAATAGGGGAAGCATAAATTATTAATATTGTGGGTCTTGTTTTAACTAGCAGGCTTCTTGCTTGGTCTTGCAGTGCACATGAATTACATCCCCTTAGCCTAGATGTTATTTTCTGATATTTTTCCCCTTTGTTTTGAGGGATACGAAGTATGAGTAGGTCCTGTTTGTAATGCATCATTGAAGTTGTACGTGTGACTCGCTGTGGCCATGGATCTCTGTAGTAACAAACTGTTTTCATCTCCAGGTTACCTGATCATGACTGATGACTGGTTTTCTGAGTTTGTGTATGAAGTTGTGGTGGATAAGAAGCATGTACCAGAAGACATCCTGGCAGTGATGCAGCAGGAACCAATTGTTTTGCCAGCCTGGGACCCTATGGGGGCTTTAGCCAAGTGAACTACAGAATATTTGCCTCTTAATGGTCAACCAGAAGTAGATGCAATAGAGAATTCCAGTGGTTGGAAGCCATAGCCAAATGATAAAGTGACCAAGCACTCAGCATGGTCCAAATTCTTGAAATGTAAGCTAAGGATCTTTGGGAAATAGCGCTTTACTGCCTTGGCTGAATAAAGCTCTCAGACAGGCTACTCCACAAAACTAAAAAGGGGAAAAGGAAAAAACAAACTCATCATGAAAATGTATTCCAAGTGCTGTTAATGCAGGCTTGATTTTACTTTAAATTTTGAATAAAAATCAGTATAGTGATTTTGACCAGTGCTTTCCCTAGAAAAGATGGCCATAAAAGGCCGTTTAGAATTAACAGCTAGGTGATTGTTAGAACAAATACATCAAGATACTTACGAATTAACCATCCATGGTCTCACTTGTACCACAAAAGGATGCCCAAATTATTTTATACAGTCACATTTTTAGTTTTCCTGAAGCTTTGGAAGGCATGTAAGAATTGAAACTGCTAAAATGACCTTTAAAAATGTTCTCTTCCAGCAGAACTGGGGGGAGAAAAGCTGTTTCCTTGAGCTTTCCAGTTTCACTTGTTTTTATTCCGTTAATTGAACTAGGACGGGATAACCCCTCTCCAGGCCCAGTGCTATGTCTGTGTGCACAGGAGCGCTATTTTTCAGTTATATTAGCAAGAACAACCATAAGTATGTTCACAGGTGGAGTTAGTGTCATGCTTAACAGAAAAACCAATGTTTTAATTGCTGCATTTTATTTGGATGTTTTAAAAACAAGATGGTGCTATGAAGCTTTTGAATAAACACTTTCTAAAGTGACTGGTACAGTTCTGTTCTTTTTATTTTAAATGAGCCTCGTGTAACTAATGAAGTAGTAAGACCTTAGTGACCTACAAACATATTAAAGTGAGCCAGAATGTGAATGTATCAGGAAAACCTGCTGCTCCATGTTCTCAGTAGTCCAAGATGCTCCTCATGAAGAAAGATACACACACAGCACCTCATGCACTACAGGCAGAGAGTTTGCTGATGAGTGAGCACTAATCCTTTGATTTAAACCATGCCAAGATGGCAGGCTGGCTGTGTGTACCCTGACAACTCTCCTCTTCTGGACTGAGTTTAGTCACAGGCAAAAAAGATGGTAAGTAAGGACTAAAAAGACCCCCACTGAAACACAACTGCCAGCTACTGTGGGTAGCAGATGTTGCTTAAGTGCAAAACAAAAATAAGGATGTTTGGAATGGCTGTGGTACTCTACCATTTGGTTTGACTTTTCTACCCTTTGGGCAACAAAGGTAGAAAGCTAATAAATGATTATGAAAGTGGCTCAAGTTATACAAGTGTATGTATGTGTATTAAAAATGCCAAGCTAAATCATGTCTGCATGTTCCTGCTAAACTCCAGATTAGGGTTTGTCTAAGAGTCCCCCAGGATGATTTAACCTGCTGTGATTAACATTTCCTGAAGTGGGCAGGGCTGCTGGTTAGGTAAGAGAATTTGGTGTGGAACAGCAGCAGGATGTTACTGTCCACATCCTTGAGTGATGTGTTTTAAGACTCTGTGCTGTTGGCAGTGTTTTCTACAAAGGTAAGAAAGCTGTTCTGAAGATGCACCAAATGGATCTCTGTGATGCTAATACTCGTTTCCTTTAGGGCAAAATTCAGCTTGTATTATCCTGGGCTTATGTCAAAGGGTTTTGTCATCTTAAGGCCTGTGAGGGTACAGGAGCAAGAGGCTGTTGCTCTCAGCTTGCCTCTTCTAGTTAGTAATGGTCATGGGGCACTAACAGAAAACTGTTTTCTAGGCTTTTCTAATCTAGAAGACTCCAAAGCTTGCATCTTTTTCTGTGTCTCAGGACAGGCTGATGACCTTTCTTGCTTTCTACAGTGACTGATGGAAGTGTGCATCAGGTGCAGTTATGCCCAGACCTCCACAAAGATACCTTTGAATTGTCAGGATATTGTTGAAAAGTTGATTTGTCAAATTAAACTATCAGGTTATTGTGAAATATTTTGCCACCATTTCTGTTTTATGCTCATCAAAACGTGCTCTTGGAAAGACCATGCCAACTTGTACAGTGTGCAGAACAAGAGGGATCTAAGCTTGAGAGTGTGGAAGAAAACTAGAAAAATGTTGTGGTTGATCACATGCTCTTGTAGAAAATAGTAATGTAATACTGGGGTGTATAAACAGAAATAGTCTCCAATATATTTGAAGATACCCAGCTCTGCCTAAGACTGTTGGGGAGTCAGCTGGAGTGCAGTGTCTAGTTCCAGGGTGCAGCACCTCAGGGAAGACACAAAGGAAAGAGCAGTAAGAACACTCGGATTTGCAACTGCGACAAGTGAAAGGCTGTAAGAAATGTGGTGTTCAGTCAGGGAAAGGGGGAAACATCACATTCCTTTAACTTATAAATGGATGCTTTAAGGGAATTTTCTTCCCACTGCTCATAATAAATTAATCAAAGTCATGGTCTTCAAGTGCAGCAAGACTTAGTGAGATTAGGAAAAGCTTTCTGGTGATAAAATTAGTGAAGAACTGGGATAGACTGCCTGAGGATGTGTGATGCTCTGTTGTTAGAGATCTTTAAGAATGGGTTATAAAAGAACGTGTCAGAAAGGGCACTGATAAAGCTGATCCTTCCTTTTGGTGAAGGGGTGGTCCAGGTGATCTTTGAGGTCCCTTTTGGCTTTACAGGTCTGTGATGTGTGGTCTCTACCTCATGCTGTGGTGCTTGCATCAAGGCGAGTAAACAGTCCTGTACTTGATGCTGAACCCTGGTGGCTCTGAAACAAAGCCAAATCTCTCGGGAAGCTGTATTATGTACAATATTTTGATTATGACTAATGCATCTGTTGTTTTGGGGGCTTTTTTTCCTTCCAAAAGGTCAGTATTTTAGTCTTTCAAAAATCTTTTCTGCTTAGGACATTACACCAGTTCTTCTATCTCCTTTACATTATCTGTGAGAGAGGGATAGCAGCCAAAGAGTGTTAACTTTCTCTGGAGTTTAACTGACTAACACTTTTACTGCCTGTGGCAGCACTGATGAAGATTGAGATTGACAAATTAAAAAGTTTCCAAGCCAATTTGTGCTAATTTGAGTATTTTAAAGTATTGTCCAGCGTGTGCTTATCTCTGCAGCTCTTGCCCAGATATTTCCCTGTACAGCTTATACAATAGTATGGTTTTTTCCTTTCCTTCAAATAAGCTTAGAAAATTCACATGGCTAAAACAGGTTATAGGAAATGAAGCCAATCTGGGAAAAACAGTTTCGTGTTTATGCCCAGCAGCTTTAGAAGGCTTTTGTGTATGAAAAAAATGGGGAAGAGGAGAAATATGTATGTCAGAGAAAAAGCTGTATTTCTGCCTTGAGGACTCTTAAAGGGCACTTGAACAGATTCGTAAGGTTCATGCTTAATGACTCTAATTAAAGACTGGCACAGTACTAGGTAGGCTATTCTGTTTTGCTGAGGTGTGATCAGAGCCCATGGAAGCCAGGGCTGTGTTGTTGGTTAAGAATCAATAGCTGTGCTCTTGCTAAGCAGCTACTTTATCTGTAGAACAGGCTGCCCTATCTTACGTGTGGGCTTGTTTTTAAACAGTAGTTTGAAATGTGAATAAAATCAGTATGTTTAAAATGACTTCCCAGAAACAGCTCCTGTTGATGTGATGTTTGCTGGATCACTCCACCCTTTTGTCCTGACAGAAAAATCACTAATGTGATCAGCAGCCCTCAACTGGGAGATCAAGAATAGACAGTTGAGCAGATGGTTGTGAGGCCATATGCTCCATAAGGAGGCTGAGGAAGTTTTCAGTGTCCTGCACAGTGTGAGGCAGCGCTGGATCCAAAATACCCTCAGTCTCCTCTCAGGCACACGGTGCTGAGAGTACAGCCTGGAGGTGACAATGGATTATCAGACTTGGCCCAGCACCTCTCCAGCAGGATAGTGTGGGAGTGTGTAAGTGAGGAATGGGCTAATTTCTGTTAGTTTGCAGGAAATGGTTCAGGGGTGATAAACTTTTTCAGCTGATGGACTTGAAGTAATATGGGAATAAGCTTAGCTTGCTACAGGCTCAGTCTCTTGCCAAAGCAAACCTATAAGCTATAAACACAGGTTACAAAAAAATTCCAACTGATAAAAAGGTTAGAATAAAAAAATCAAAACTAATTTATGCCCCTCTTTTTCAATGCTGGTTCTTCCCTTAGTTTATATCCTTTGCAAGACCTTTGGATTGTTGAGCCCACTAAGTTTTCTTTTCCAGTTTCCCAACAAAACTGTAGTTTTCATGTGATAACTCAAAGACTGTTCCTCTGACAGGTGGAAAATATTGACAGATAATGTTAGTCAACTCTTGGATTCAGTTAGAAGTTGGAAGATAACTACTGCTAGCTAAGAAAATGAAGAGGCAGGAGTCTACGTGCAGTGGCGGTTTGCAAGTTCTCAGAACTGGATTTTTCCATCCAAATGCTTGCTCAAAACAGTTATAGGGGAAACAGCAAAACCTCTCCAAAACCCATCTAACTCCCAGATGTATATCCCGGCTCAGGCAGCTTAGAAAATAGCGGGGAAGGACAATCAGAATTTTTATCCCAAAGCTGATTGTAATAGCTTCTAAAGGTAGTCTGATTCCTAACTAAGCAAAAGATGGGAACAAATATTTTAGGATTTGCTTGGTTTATGCTATTTGTTCCTATCCTCTTATTGGCAGTGAATCAGAGATGTGCTTGCAGAATTATTATTAATCTCTTAGTACAGCTGGTACTACTGTTAGTAGGTAATTTGATGCTTCTCACTCTTGTGCTGGTGTTGGTAACTGGAATTTACAGCTGCTTTATCTGCGGAGAGCTGGAAGTGTTGTCCTAAATTTACACAACTTAAGTCTTGTGTAAAGTCCATTTTCTTGGGTTTTCATACTTTCCCTAAATCATTAGGATTTTGCCCACTACTACAAAGGTGATTTCATGAAATTCTTGAACTGACTCAGTACAGGACCTGAAAGTTTTTCACATATGGGGTAAATAAGTGTCATAAAGTTGAGAGGTCTGCCTGAAGTCTCAGGTCTGTTATTTATATTATGGCCCCAAGGCTCCAGGCTGTTTGGCAAAAAATTAAAAAAAAAAAAAAAAAAAAAAAAGCGGCTGCAGAAGACATTAGAAAAAAAAAATCAACTGAACAAAAGCCAAGATAAGCCATGAAAGGTGGCATTGTGTTCTTACCATGCTGTTTTTCAAATTATAGCTTTGTATGCCCTGCAAAAATAACTAAATATTCCACTGGGCACCACTGATGTGAGCAGATGAAAGTGATTTAACAGAAAGTGTTGACCAAGACGAATCGTATGCAATAGTGTTTCAGAACTTGTTAAAAGAACCTACTCTAAGCAGAGACTGAGATGGAGAAACATCAGACAAAGGTCATGATGCCTCTAAAACTTAAAAAATCCCCACCATATAATTACGTAAAGAGTGGCGGGACCCAAAGTAAAGAGAATTTATTTCTTGTAAGACAGTTGAAAAAGTGAGTTTGGAAAATCCATTCCAGCCTCCTAGCAGTGGTGAGCTGGAAACTTAAATGAAAGGGAAGGCACAGATTCCTCCTTCCATTGGTCCTCCCAAGAAAGGAAAATCCAGCTACCCAATGCACAGGTCTAATCCCCAGCTGGATACTTACGTTAGAACTTTGTGCTTGGACCTTCATAAAGGTTTAGTGAGTGAGGCACAGTAGTATCTGTCCTGGCAAACCTTTCAGAACAGGACAAAACAGGGGAAGGCTGTGAATGATTATAATATGCAAGGCCACGAACTTGTGGGGTTTTTCCTTGTCTGCAGCTAAGTGGAGATTAACATGGACAAATCTGTTTATTTTGGGCAGAAAAGCACAGGAGGGGAATTCAGCACAGCAAAGCGATGAGTTAGATATTGCTATTTTTGCTAAAAAAAACCAATGAATCTCTTACACAACTGAAGGCAGCTTAATTGGACAAAACACTTTCATATACTGCCCATAAAAATTGATGGGAAAGCAAAAATTCTTTTAATACAAGTCTCCTTGGTGCTGGCAGTTGCAATACCTGAGCTATCCTTGAGATGGTGCAAATGACACGCTGCTGACTGACTGCTGCTATCGTTAAGAGACCAAAAGACAGAAAAAGGAAAGTGCTAATTACATCCCTATACTTTTCACTTTTCAGAGTTTGTTTTCTTTTCAATTGTTTGAAGCAAATATTTGAAAACTGGCAACCACTTACAGCAAAACTGCTGCTGCTCTAACAGTGAGCTATTCTTACTTGTTCCCATTCTGCTTTTCTACTTGTTGTTATATTCCCCAAATCTACCACCTAAACCATGGCACTATTTTGGTGACCTGTGATTAATGCCTTTTTATAAACAAATAGGAAAGTCTAGGAATGAAGAAATCCTGGATGAAAAAAGCTGGAGAAAAAGCAAGTGTCAGAGACTGTTGAGATATTTTGAGTAGCAAGAGGAAGAAAGGAAATTACTTGTTGAGCTTACTGAAGCAGCAAAGCACTGTTAAAAAATTGTGCTTAACACTTTAAGACAAAACTAAAGCTTACTTCTTAATTTCTATTGATGAATATTTTAATAATTCTTTCCCATCCCTTTTATTGTGATAATGTTCCAGTCCTTCCTATCTTTCTGTAATCTACAGACCCACCTGTGAACTTGTAATTTACTGGCTCCCTCAAAACTTCCATCCTGTTTGTCTCCATCATCATCATCGCCATCCTGTTATTTATAGCTGTAATAAAGGCCAGCAAAACTGTCCCTTACCAGAAAAGCTTCCCTCCTTCTCACTCTGCCTTCACTGGATCCTGCTCTTTTGAACCGATCAGAACAGACAAATGTAGCCACCCACCTCTAGGAGGAAAACTGAGCTGCAGCCCTGGTGAAACATAAAGTTTATTCGACTAAAGTGACGCAAAAATTCTTAAAGAGCTCTTTGGCAGCAGATTATCTGGAAATCAGACCATGTGAGGGGGACTGGTGTACAAAAACCTCACCAAGATGCTGAGTTGCCCACAGGCTGAGTTCCCGAGACTCTGAAGTAAATGTGGGTGAAGGTTACTCGAGCTTGGATAACTCCAAGGGAAGTGCTTCGAACCCATCCAAAAGACAGGTATTTCATCATTCTCTTTTTACCACACTGCTGTCTATGAAGTACTTAGGACATTTAGACAGACTCCTAGATGGCTCTGTCTTCAGAGTCTACCTTCTGAAGCAAGCAGACACTGGAGGTTCGTTAACTTTCACTCCTCATTGCTTCTCTCAACTTTGGTTATAAAATCTGAAACACTACTGACAGTCTACAATGTGTAAGATATTTTGTTTCTTTTTAAATTAACTTTTAAGGTCTTAAAGTAATTTCTAATACATCAGGGAAAATGTACATCTAACAAAGCTTTGGGGGGGGACAAAGATTCATTGATTTTTGGTGAAGGTTTGCTCTGACTTTTTTTTTTTTTAACTTTTTATGCTTTTTCTTGCTTTTCTGCTGTTACGTACTCTCCTCTGTCTTGTTCAGGCACTTGCCCAGCAATTATGAATGTTGGAATCAAATGCCTGTAGCAGAACATGTTATGACAATCTGAAATTAGAGTTTTGGCAGTCCCCATAACTGCATTATGAAGGTAAAGTTTATTTAACATTCACCAAAAAAAGCATTAAACTAGAAGGAAAAATAAAGGAAAGAAGGCAGAATCTGAAGAAAAAAAAAAATCAATGCATACTACTATTTATTTTAAAAGGGTCATGTAAGTTTTATTAACCATATTAAGTTACATTTTAAAAGGTAAACTGTTCCAGCACAGTAAATTATCTAACTCAGTAGGACAGATTTATTATAAGTGATAAATCTGAAGAGCATGTCATATATATTTATAGTTTGCCATGTTTATTGCCAAAAACAACTGGCTTACTGGGTTCATTTGCTAAGTAATAATGGAAGTTTAAGTGAGGAATGCAATGTAACAACATACAGAGTGTCACAGAAAACATGTTTTGATGTGTTAAGAAAGCCCAGAGGGAAAAGGATCCTGCACCTAATGGATTTAGATTCTTGGAAACATTGTAGAATATTTTAATGTGGGTTGTTAGCTGTCAGGCATTTTACCAGGGAAGGTCTTGTACTCAGGCTTCATTCTGGTGCTTTCAATGAGTAAATTGTCCATAATTTTCTTGGAGAGCACTCTGTAAACTTGACATATACAAAATTACTATTGTGTGTCCATTTTCTAATTGGACAGAGTGTGGTGAATTTCAAATGGCTATACAAATTAAGAAAAACTGCCCCAAACCTGGAATTTAATAGAACCCCTAAATTACTCTCATATGGAAATGTGCAGTGCATTTAAGGCCATTCCTGCTTTCCTCCGTGGAAATGTAAACCACTGACTTTTCCTTAGGAATGGTATTAAGAGTCTAAAGAGATGTTCGTTCTGCATCCTGACGTACTTTTTGATGCCAGTGTTTTAACTCTTTTTCCAAAGCTGTGTATGTGCAGCTCTGATCTGGTGATCTGCATCTTACAGGACTTATACAACATAATGAAGCCCATCTATAGGAGAAGTGTTTCATAAAGATCTTAAGTAGAATCTGGACCCTGAATAAAGGGGCTGTAATTTGGAGATAGCCCTTAATAAATCTCCTTCTAAGAAACACCATCTGGAAGCAGTAGTGACTTTTAGGTAAAAACATTCTGAACATGAAGTGTGTGCTTGGTGGCATTTATCTGCAGCCAGTCTTTGACTTGAGTCTGCAAACAGGTCTTTTATTTGAAACACCACGCCTGTTAATTTGCCTGTGCAGACCTGTATTATGGAACAGTGCTCTATTTATTTGGTGATATTTGCTGTGTTATGACTCTTCCTTCAAGTTTATGTAAATAATTTGAGGAAGAATACAAAAGGAATATCATTCCCTCTAAGCTTATCTATTTCCTTGCACTACATACAGACACTCTGGACAGTCTCAAGACACAAAATTCATTTCCTCCTCCCCTCATCCCCAAGTTCTTTAAATGACTGTCATCAATTTGGCAGCATTTCCACTACAATACTCTGTATTCTCAACTAATTTTTAAAGGTAGAATTTCTCTTTCTTGCTGACTTTTTAATTTCAGACTGAAACAAGGACAAGATTGATATAAAACTCACAGGACAGGTTGATATTCCCCCAGTACTATTGCTTTCAGAAGCACTATTTTCACATCTTACCTTTAACTAGCCTTATCTGGGAATACATGAGTTAACTGGAGAGAGCTCTCGCTACTTACGCCATTCTTACTTTGGTAAGTAGCCTTTTATTTCCCCAGCAGGGCCATTGTCTCAGTGGGACTACTTGTTGAGTACAGTTCTACTCTGTTCTAGTAAGAATGTAAGTCCTTGGAGGACTGTAAATATTCATATACAGGATCCATTCTGTCATCTACATACTGCAAGCTTCTTATAAAATGCTCACATATTACAGCACTGTGCAGAAGTACCCAATCCAGTTATATTTAAAATCACTGGCACTGGGATCAGACCTGCTGTGGATGGAAATAATTCCCTGGAGCTATTAATTTCAGTGGGTATTGATCACTCTTTATCAAAAGTCAGTTTTGATTCTCTTAAACTAGACTAGAGAAGCATAGCTAAAAAAAAAAAAAAAAAAAAAACCTGAAGAAATCAATTTTAAGTTGTTGAGGGGTGGTCTAGATACCAGCTTATATCTGCTTTGCACCTAATACCTCTGACTCTGGGGTTACCAGCAGCCCTACCAAAGCTGGGACCCTACTATCCATTTCTGAGTATCACTCTTTGAAACCTGAAATACAGTCTGTCACACTTGCTATCAGCTCACCTGATGGGAACAAGCTAATACAAAAGGATATTTTAGGTACTCATTTTTAAATGAAATCAATATATCTGAACAGTGAAAAGCAAAAGGCATTAATGTTTTTGTGTTATGAACTCCAAACATGACTCGAGTACGACAAAAAGCAGGTAAAATTCATCATAGTACAGAGCAAACTAGTTTCAAGATTTAATTGGCTGAAATTGTAATGTTCTAACAACTCCTCACAGTATGGGAGCATCTGAGCTATCCCATAACAACTTTGACTAAAGGGTTATTCCTGGCCGGTGCAAAAATCAGAGGAAAAATATGAAGCCTCTACTCCTTCACACCACACATGCAGCAAAACAGGAACACACCAGCCCCCAAAAGCCTGTTGAAAGGACTAATCTTTAGGAGGTTCTCACCCTGCTGGTACAAAAAAGCTGGAGCAGGGCTGTGTGAGGAGATAGAGGTGAAGACCAGAAATGTTTACTGCTCTATTTATCAGAGTCCAGTACCTGGAAACACTTGGGTACATGGCTGTTGGAGGGTGGTGGTTGATACTGTGGCTCAGAGGAGAGAACAGTACCTACAGAGGAACAACACAGGCCTTTCCTCTGTGGGATACCTGATTTTGCTCTTGTCATACAAGCTTCTTGCTTGATTTTCTTTGATAAAAGTAATTTCCTTAGACTCTTGCCATTTACATACAACTGCCTGTATGAACTGCACCTTTATGGCAAGCAGCTATGTAATTTTAACAAACAAGTACTTTGTGATAAGAGAGATTTAGGTCAAGTTAACAGAAATCATCTTGCTGTTTGATTCTGTTATTCTGTTTGCTGACACTGCATACTTACCTTTTGTCTTGGAGTTCAGAGTAATTTATTTCTTTGCAAGTGCTGGCATGTAAATGGGCAGGAGAAAGGCAGATGAGCAGTGTGAGTGACAGTGGCAGTGTGAGTTTTGCTACTGGAATGCAGCTGTTAACCTAGTGAGTGGCTGGTACTCAGCAAACATTGGTTAAATAAATTAGCACATGAATAAAAATATTTGTATGAAGTCAAACGTACAAATATACAGATTTTGCAGCTGAGTTGATGTATTTCATCACTTGGAGACAAGTAGTTACTTCTGTGTTGTGCACAGTGAGGCTGAACAAGCCTTGTGCAGAGGAATTCAGGAAGTCAGGGCTGCCCCACCTCAAAGTATTCTCCAGGTGACTTGAGGCATTAACATTTGCCTTCCTTGAAGCATCTGGTATTTGCTGCACATCAACCTAATTGTTTTCATCTCCTAGACACATTAAAAGTCAATTTTCTCGTTTAAAAAAAATACAGATAACAGGAAGATAACTTTGTTTTAAAGTGTTGGAAATACTTTTACTCCATGGCAGAGCATTACAGGAAAGGGATTCCCGCAGTGCCACAAGAGGTCACTGCCTGCTTCCAGAAATAACCAAGGCCACGATAGATCAGTTGTGCAGCTCCCTGGTCGGGAAGGAACTGGACCCCAGGACAGGGATGCTCCTTGAGGATTGCTTTGATAAAGGCAAAGGGGTTGGTTTTGTGCAGCAAGGGCTTTTAAATCTACTATGCTCGTTCAAGTTTAGCTCTGTGTGGGAGTGAAAAATTATAATTTAATTAATATTTGGCTGATGTGAACTGCGTTGGTGGGTTCAGCCAAGCTCGTAGAAACATGTCTTCAATTATCCATCCTGGGCTTTCCAACAGACAAAGCAGGGAACAGTTGTGGAGGGACACGCTGCTTGTTACCAGGCGCTTCTCTGGAGCAGGGCTGAGGCTCACTCCTCTTTGCCAAAGGAGGAGTGCTGTTTGCAGGGCTGGCAGTGGGGCACCTTTCATGTGCTACCAGGATGAAAACTGCCCTTTAGGAGAATCTCTGTTCAGAGCTACCAGAGAAAGAAAAGGCACAGATGCTTCGGGTCTCTCTAAGGAGCGAAGTCTCATCTACAAACACAGATCAAAACACAGTGAAAGCACAGATAGCTAGCTATCTTTTTTCCTTCTCCTGTAACTAATTCTGTTGGTGATAAGAAGCTGATGTGTATTATGTAAAAGTAACCTTTGCAACGGCTCAGACTGAAACCGGGTCGTAAACAGCCATTTCTTACATCATTTGCTATCATGATTCTAACACCTGTAACTATTGAGACACCAGTGCACAGGGGTCAAGTGGAGGCTGAGGGGGACAAAATCCTTCCCTGTTAGTGTAACTTTCCCCTGGATATCTTCACTACTGGTCCCAGCATGCTTCCTGACCCCAAGGGTTCTTGTTCTGCAGCTATTTACACTGTTTGTACTGGTTACAATTCCATCAGATTTTTTTTCTTGAATTGTAACAAGAGGAGGGAAAAGCCACATTCTCCCACAGCTTTTTACAGCATAATGAACTCTTCTGATTCTGTAACTGTTCTGTTTTCATGTGCCAGCTATGCCACTGTGAGCACCAGTGCATAGCTGTAGAGTCTGTGGCTCCAGAGATTTCCCAGGCTAGCCGACACACTGTAATTCTCTTTCAGAAAGGAATAATTCAAATTCCAGCCGAGCCCTTGACAGTTCACACATCATTTTGCATATCTGAGGCTCAAACTACTAAAAAATTCCACAAAAGTATTTCAAATAATGTGATATTTCTTTTCTATGGTCTGCAGAAGACCAGAAGGAGCTTAGTTGTGAATAAGACGACTGCCTTGATTGTCAGAAATCCAGGAAATCATCAATAGGTTCAACATCCCCTCAGTAAAGGGAATGCCAAGGTGTAGCTATGTGCAGAAATAAAGCATTTTACAAATACAGTAAGAGTTTGTCTCAGGTGTAGAAATTTCAGTCTCATGAGATAATGCAGTTAAATCAACATCCTTTACTGCTTCCCCATTTATGAGTAAGAGGTGTAAAGTCCAGAAGGGCTCGGGTTACTATTCCATATTCCTTTCTTACATTTAACGTGCTCTATCCAAGGGGAGGCTTGGCTGTGGCCTTTCCTAGGATTTTTGTGTTGCCACCAGTCGTGGTAGGACTGTTTTCTGCTACATAAGATCTTTTGGGATATTTGGAAGGTTTCGGACTCCAAAGACATTCAGGTTTTATAGTCTTGCAGGTAAAAGAGAAAACTCCTGTTCTTTGTCATAGCTTTTTCCTCTGGAACTCTGAAGATGTTTCAGTCTTTGTGGATGATTAACTAATGGTAATAAAGTACTGCTCTTGTAAGAATTCAGCATTAATGATGCACTGTTTGCTATATGGTGAAAAGAACATTATCTGGGTAAAGCCAGAATGTAAGTCTGAAGAACTAGAGAATTGTGGAAGTTATAAACAACACCTTCAAGTGACTTTTATCTCGAGAATGTCCTCCTGTTTGCTCTGCAGCTCAATAACTCTCCTCCTTCCGCACTGCTAAGTGTTTAGGAAGAGGTTTAACAAAACTGTCATTGCAGAAAGCTGGGGAAAAACTTGTGTTTGAATAGCTCTGGCAGTGAGCAAATTCTAGCAACGAGCACATAATATCCCCTCTCTGCTTTAGTTTTTCCAACAGTTAAAAGTTAAATAATGCTTCTGCTAGGATGTGAAAATGATATTTACTGTGGTAAAATGCTTTGAAGAGGCAAAATTAGATGTAATCAGAGTAAACTGTGGTGGTGTTGTGTAGATTGTGTAACACTTTGTAAACTATAAAGCAACGTTACTACCCCAGGGAATTTTCAGGACAGAGAATCAGCTCCTCTTTTTGTTGAGTAAAGGCAGCTGGGCATTTCCATTACCTGAACAAACGAGCAGAACACAAAATGTGAGCCACTGAATCACAATTCTTCTTGTGTTCATTTTGTTTTAAGGGAAAAGTTAATTGTTTTATACTTTTGCTTTATTTTGGGATGGTTTATTTTCCCCTGGATTATATTTCCAGCACATACAAAGAGGGCAGTAAAGCCAGGGATTCTCCTGTGCCTGTTTCTTCAGTGGTGGTAGCACAGGAGCAGTGCCCACTACCCTTCCTGGGGCTGGAACCACAGCGTTACCAGATCCAAATGGAGAGAAAGATGCCTTTATTTCCTTAAGGAGTTAAATAAAACTGGGGATGAGTTTTATTCTGTAGACCCACATGTTATTTCTTACTCAAAATAATCAAATTGAAGTTTCTTGATCTTTTTCTCATTATTATTATTAGTGTTGACTGAACTTCAAAAGTTAGTTGACGCAAAACCACCATGGTTTAAATACTTCTCTAAATGGTTTTTTAAGTCTTCTAGGTCTGCTGCTAAAGATAGCAGACACTGCTGGATTTCTGAAGAAAGGTGGCTGTGAAATGTAATTTGGATGTCCATGGTTATCCTATTTGTTCAATGAATTCTTCTCCCTTCGTACCGAGCGAATCCAGAAATTGCCAGTAGAAGTCTCAGGATGAACTTAGGCAAATAGAAGCCACGCTAAACTCTGCCTTTGGTTTTGCAAACTGGGAGCCCCACAACCTCCCTGGGTGTGAAAGCAGTGTTCAGAGGGGAGAACGTGGCACCAAAAGACAGCAGGACTGTGACTGCCTGACTTGCCCAACACTGTGCAAAGTCCAGCAAATCTGCCTGAGAGGTTATAAGCCAGGTACACTGACTTCTGCTATAGAGGAGGATGATTATTGTTTCCTTCCTTCCTCTGAACAAAATACTGAATGGATTATCTGTGGAATGATTCCCATTGCATGCTGTGATGGTTAATTCCTTCCAGAAGTATTTTAATCACAGAATCAGTCAGTTGCAACTTGAAAGTTACCGGCATTAGTAAGCCCTGTAATGGATTTTTAACTATTTATCATTTCTTAGATGGTGTTTGTGCCTTCAATCTGATGGATTTAAATATGGAAGAGGAATTCTAAAAGTTCTGGGAATGTGCTGGGAATAAGAGTGTGGGAAGACAAGCCACACAGGGACTCTGCCACTGTCTGTCTGCAAGTGATCAGAACAAATCTCAGAAAAAAAAAAAAAAATGGAAAAGAAGGCAACGAGCAATGAGACTGAGCCACTGACTTCCAGGAAAGATATCTCGGACTGTAATGAAGGAGAAGATTGTAAAGAGAATGGACTTTTGGTCAGGAACCCTAAATCTGCTCTGCGGCTCGTGGAAGATGGCAATAAAGTCCATCCCAGCCAGGGAGATAAAGGGGAGGCAGCTCAGATCTCAAATGGTTATTCAGGGGTTCAGAGCTCTGTTCCCTGCAATGGAATGGGGGAGGTGGAAGATGCCCAGTGCACTGCCCCAGCAGCCACAACCACCACTACAACCACCACTTCTACCACCTGTGGAGCAGAAGGCCAGCAGCAGCTGATGGAGCTAGAAGACAGAGAGACCTGGAGCAAAAAAATTGACTTTCTACTGTCTGTCATTGGATATGCAGTGGATCTGGGAAACGTGTGGAGATTTCCTTATATATGCTATCAAAACGGAGGAGGTCAGTGACTAGTTCTGGGTATTCTGCCTTAGTGCTGAACTTCCTTGCTTATAAATGTATGATTTAGTGGCTTATTTTAATATATATAACAAATGACCAAGGGGAAATTACTTTTCAAGCAAACTGGAAACCCTAAATACTGGGATGGGATAACTAGGCATGTTACAATGGAAGAAAAGCTATTTAACAAGAAGTAAAAAATTAATAGCACTGAAGCTGAGCACCAGTTAGATGCAGGAACACCTTCCCAGAGAAAAGACTCCATCCCTGTCCCAAAAAGTATTTCAAAATCAGATAAAACACCTTGTCAAACCAACTCATGAGGAATGCTAGATCTCAGAGTCACTGACATGTCAGCCAAAATATAAATCCAGTCAAGGGGATCTTGGCAAGGACTCTTGTCTCCCTGATGCAAAAAAGGCATTTTACTGAATAAATAATTAATTTTATCTGTAGCCCATCTGACAATTGTATCCATTGTAGCCAGTATAGTCGTGGTGAATCCTGTATGTACTTGTTACAGAAATGTGAGAAGTTTGCCCTGAGTGTTGCTTCTCATTCACACTGCTATGTAGCTACTCCTAGGAGAGACTCCACAGTAATTCAGGGTGGCACACTGGCTAGGGTGGGATACACATTTTCCCTGTTGTTTATGGAGTGCTGGTACTGTTGGAAGAGAAGTCCTATGAAAAGTTACAATCACCTGTTTTCTTTCTCTTGCAGGAGCATTCCTCATTCCTTACACAATTATGGCCATCTTTGGAGGGATTCCTCTCTTCTATATGGAGCTAGCACTAGGACAGTACCACAGGAATGGATGTATTTCAATTTGGAGAAAAATATGCCCTATATTCAAAGGTAAAGAAGGGAAACAGGCAATTACTAGAAACTTTCTGAATAACTAGAGGATTTTCCTCTAAAGGTGAAATTTCTGAGAGAAAAAAAAAAAGAAAAAATCATAAAACAAATCAAGGCTTGTTCTACACTACATTTTGGGTTTACAAAGAATGTGCAACATTACTGAATTTGAGGCAAAAATAAAACCATCTACTATTGATACTACAAAGAAATGATTCCCCATCTTCAGCCCAGTCTCTGAGTAAAAGGCCCTGCTGTCTTTGCTCGTTTACTCTTGCTCTCAGTGGTACAGCTCTGCTTGTGGTTGTTTTTTATTTACTGAGACTGCAAGATGCCTATTTCTAAATTCCAGGAATTTAGGAACAGATGGAAAAAAATGAAATAAGCATGTTCTGTCTTGATTAAGGACGCTTTTTTTTTTTTGAATTGGAGCCTGAGTGTTTGTGAAGCCACAAGAAATTCCAGTGTTGTAAGCACTTGAGAGGGTACGTGGACCTCCTGCAGAGCTGCCTTAGGCAGTCACTGATTGTAGTTGATGTGATAACCAATTCCTGCCTTTATTTTGTTTGTTTTTGCCTGAAACCTTCACTCGCTCCATGTAATTATTTCCTGCCTTACTAGGAATTGGCTTTGCCATCTGCATAATAGATCTTTACGTAGCTTCCTACTACAACACCATTATGGCTTGGGCCTTTTACTACCTCGTATCGTCCTTCACGGCGGAGCTGCCATGGACAAGCTGCACAAATGCTTGGAACACAGGCAACTGCACTAACTACTTCAGCAAGGACAACGTCAGCTGGTCCCTGCACTCCATCTCTCCTGCAGAAGAATTTTATACGTAAGTGCATGTAAGTGAGGACAGGGATATTAGACAGAATGGTGGAACGTGCAGCAAGCTTTTCTTTGGAGCAGGAATAGGGATGGTTATTAATGGTACCCATTTCTGAACCACTCAGATAACTGAATACTTGTAGGTGTATGTAAGCATAGGGTGTATGGGAGAGTACTCTATATTTTAGATCAGGTGCTGTTAGCTGTCATAACCTATCACTTATCTGCACTGGTCTACCATTAGTATCAAACTTCTAATTAAAACAAAATAAAATCCAAAATGACATAACTTTGAAGGCTATTTATCAAGGCCTAAGGACCACCTGTAATTGTCAGACCACAGTATGAGACTGTTCCAAGTATATTTATCATAAGCTTTTGTTAAGAAAGCTATCTGTACTGTCTTTTTCTTTCCTCTTTCAGCCGCCAAGTTCTACAGGTGCACAGGTCCAACGGGCTGGATGACCTGGGGGGCATTAGCTGGCAACTGACCCTTTGTTTATTGTTAATCTTCACCATTGTATACTTCAGCATCTGGAAAGGGGTCAAAACGTCTGGCAAGGTAAAAGACAAATTACCTTGGTCCAGTATAGTCTAGCAGCAGTTCTAAAGGAGCCAATTAACTTGACAGAGAATTATCTCAGATTGTTTTCATGACGGGGATTATAGGATCGTGTATTTGGGAAGCACTTAGTGTAGAGTGGCTGCTGCTGTTACCCAAGTAATACATAACCATGGTAAGTTATGCCACTGTTCTATGGACAAGAACAACCCTGCCAAGAGAAAGCTTGGGTGTAGATGTGCAGACTGCCTGCCTACAGACCTTCTGAGAAGTTCAAATGAAGATGTTATAAATGCTATAAATATATAATATATATAATATATAAATATATAATGTTATAAATGGCTGTTGGCCATAAAAACTCATTATCACCTGTTAACTTTCTACCTGTGGCAAATGCTCTCTTACTGCTTGCCCCCACAGGTGGTATGGGTGACTGCCACGTTCCCTTACATCATACTCTTTATCCTGCTGGTGAGAGGAGCAACTTTGCCCGGGGCTTGGAGAGGTGTCCTCTACTACCTGAAGCCTGACTGGCAGAAACTCCTGGCCACTGAGGTAAGAGACATCATAAAAGGGTAGAGATTTGCTTTTAGCCTATCAGCATGTATACACTTCAATGGCTATATTCAGCATAGACCATGATTAAACAGATGTCTTAGCATGGCTGACTTCATGCTCTTGTTTAAACAGTTGCGCTATTCCTTCCATAATGATAAAGATATTTTTAAAGATTAGAGTCCACCATCAATTTAGCTTTAATTAATAGCAGAGTTCCCACACAGTGGATGAATGGAATTAATGATATGATTAGAAAGAAAACAAGTGACTAAACAATTTTTCATCAGGAAAAACAAGAACAGCCCGACACTGAGTGAGAAGCTACAATAGCTGCTACCCTGCAACAAAATCCTTCACCTGTAACAGTCACACTGAGGAAATTAAGTTTGTTAAGCCCTGACAACTGGTCTAGGTGCAGTTCTTCTTCCTGCAAGGGGATCATTACACACTTGGACAGGTTTTTCCACAGCCAAACGGTGCCCACAGGTGTCCCTATTTAAATAGTGCAGGTTACTAGAGTTGACACTTCAGATCTCCGTCCTGTGACAAGCTTTGGCAGATAAGCCCAAGGAGGCTCTCTGTAACATGACTCAGTAATGCATGCAAGTGCATGTGGAGAAAGGAACAAATCAGGCCTGCAAACACCACCAAGATGTGAAAAGAAAGGAGTAATGAGGACAGGACTAAGCTAGCCAACAAACCCCAGGCATTGCAGTATCTGATTCAGCTCTCAGCTGTGGATGGCAAGTGGTCCATCAGGCTCAAGGCTGCACTTGCTTCACTGCCCATGCAAGTGTCTAGTGAGGAGGGTGATGGAAAAAACCAAAGCAATAAATACTACAAATACAAAGATTAAAAATTCTAATGTTTGCAAGTCTGCTGCTGCCCAGCTGATAGGGAGAGTTTTGAATGAAGAGGAAATGAAAAGACACCAGTCTCTGATAAAGCAGCATCTCCAATAAGGGACCACATCTGCTAAAAAAGCAATAAAGGGCATTGATATTGTATTGGACGTAGCTGAAGTGAGGACAGCAGATTGCAATCTGTGTGCTGGACGATGACAGAGCTCTGTGGATGATACAGGATGGCCTCATATGATGGAAGAGAATATTAGAAATGAGTTGTAATGAACTCCATGTTTCAGTCAGAAGAGGACAAATGAGTGAGGACTTTCACCTTCAGAAAGAGAGCTGATATCGTACTTTAGGAACACTACTCGTTAAGGCCGTGCCCGCTTTTCAAGTACAACAGGCTTTTCTTAACATCATCATCATCACACTTGCATCTGTCATGGCTACAACAAAGCTGAACTGAGTCCTAAGGACTGGAACTGCATCCACACTGTCAAATGCATTTCCATAAATCTAGGAGAAATCTGGACAGTGATCATCTACTGCTTAGCTTGGAGGAGACACAGCCAATCACGGGACTATTCCGCAGCACACAGAGTTTGGAGGAAGCCAGGCCAAGCTCACTGCAAAATCATGGACAGAAAGTTCTCTATACATTGCAAAACCTGTGTTGAACTGATCCCAGGCAAATCACTGTGAATTAATCTAAGATGCTGTCAGCAGTGAAACTGACAGCGAGTCCTTAGAACAATGGAGAGAGATACAATATGCACTGCATAGGCGCTAAAATTATAGTGGATATTCACAGCTCTCACAGTTCTACAGTAAATATTCATGTTTCACCATGCTCTCAACAAAATGTTTGTTAGACCAAGAGTAGGATACAGGCAGACTAGTGAAACACGGCCTCATTAGGTCTATGTGATATTCTGAATATGCCAAACTCATTCAATTTGTTTCATGACATTTCTTCTTGGTCTTCAATATTTTTCAGGTTTGGGTGGATGCAGCAGCTCAGATTTTTTTCTCCCTTGGTCCAGGTTTTGGGGTCCTATTGGCTTATGCCAGCTACAACAAATTCCACAACAACTGCTACCAGTGAGTCCTACCTTATTCTATAAGTAAAATTGAGTTTAAAAAAAAATATAACTGTGGGTATTTAAGAGAAAGAAACACTGAATTGTCAGACCTGTGTATCTGTAAGTCAGACAGAAGTGTTAACAGAACGGAAGCCTCTACTGAAAGACCCTGCATTCTAAAACATCTCTGTTGGGCCTACCCTAAAGAGAGAGAATATCAGTTACAACAAGGAATCTAAGGTGTAGAAACCTGTCACAACAAAACGGGCTAAACCCCTGCCAAACAACCACATAATAATTATTTAATCTCAGAAGTCAGTTAGGAAATTCCTTTAGAGTCTTGAGCTGAAAGGCAATTTAAAGTTGTTTCCTTGTTAAGTCTATTTATAACTTGTAAAATAAAATTCTCAATTCTTTAATATTCCTCTAGTGATTCCTAATTTTTTAACACACCAGTATGTACCAGCATCAGACTAATCTTACAGCATCTGTTTGAAGCTGAAGAAGTAGTCATGGTTTGGTTATTTTCATTCCTTCAAATCTGCTGCTTGGTTTTTTCCCCCCTCTATTCCCCTAATTTTCCTAGGAGTCTGTCCAGATCATTAACTCACCTCATCTGGTAGTGAACCTCCCTTTCTAGCAGATGTTCATTCCCTGATATGAGTTAGGTCTTCTGTTGCAGAGATGCCCTGGTCACCAGCACCGTGAACTGCGTGACCAGCTTTGTGTCTGGATTCGTCATTTTCACCGTGCTGGGATACATGGCTGAGATGAGGAATGAAGATGTATCGGAGGTTGCCAAAGACACTGGTACGTTAACTTTTTTTTAACTGCTTCTAAGATATATTTGTGTATTTTCAGCCTAAATCATGCAAAATATTTAGTATAGGGTACTAAGTACAGGATACTGACTTTATGATAAGGGCACTGGTGTACAGTACAGCTAAAATATTATTTCATAAAGACAGCATCTAGAAGTCATATTACATGGAGCTTCACAGATGTGATGGTAACTGCACACTGTGAAACAGCCTGGGGGGAGAAGTTTCCCCCTGGAAGACAAGACAGGGCGATGGAACAGCCTGTCCTCCTCACAACAGCACTGCGCTAACAATTATCCCTAATCCTCTGTTCCGCTATCAGGACCCAGCCTTCTCTTCATTACGTACGCCGAGGCCATTGCAAACATGCCTGCTTCCACTTTCTTTGCCATCATCTTTTTCCTGATGTTACTCACACTGGGATTGGACAGCACGGTGAGTAGACGGCACGCGAGACAGCAGAACTCTCGGACACATGGCGTGCCTCAGAAGAAACAGAATTACAAGTATTGTGCCCTCACAAAAGTGTTTAAAGCAGAATGGGCATCTCCATGTGCCTTCTGTAAGAGAGCAACCATTACTCCAATTTTGACCTATGTAGGCCTAAATAAAATAAAAATGATTTGTCGGTGTCAGTGTGACAACTAAAGCACTTGATTCATAAACTCCAACCAAAGCACTCGATTCATGAACTCCTTCCAGGCTCCTTCTCTCTTGTAAACTTACAAAGCAATTATTAAATTCTGGAATTTTTTCACACTAGTTGGATTTAAAAGGTGGGAACTGGAGGCAGCCTTCTCAACAGCACTGCAAAAAGGAGATGCTCTAAAAACTTGCCACGTGAGCCTAATTTTACGGATTGAGAATTGGCTCCTTCCAGAAAGACTCAACTCAGCTGATTTCACAGTCTTGGTTCTACTGAGCCACCTGCCACTCAGCAGTATCCTATTCCTTGTAATGCAGCACTTCCTCTGGCTGACAGGAACTCCCTACAGATACAGGAAGAAAAAATCCCCACATTAAAGAGTTTAAAAGTTCCCGAGAAAGACTGTCTAAGCAACAGCCACACCAACTCTACAGGCACAATAAAGCACCAATGTTTCAATGCTCCAAAGCTCCTCTAAGCATGGACGCATACTTTAAAGCAGGAAAAACTGCTCTCTGTTTTCCACTGATTTTTCCATGCTTCTCAGTTTGCAGGACTAGAGGGAGTGATTACTGGAGTACTGGATGAATTCCCACACGTCTGGAGCAAACGCAGGGAATTGTTTGTCCTTGGTCTGATCATCGTTTGCTTTTTGGGGTCTTTGGCAACCCTGACATTTGTAAGTATTTCAGCCACTTCTCAGCTTTCTTACTGGTAGTTTCCTGCACGTGTCGCCTTGGAGAGGGTAGCATTTTTTGAAGAGTTTGAAGAAATCAGATTAAATCTCCAGCCTGTCATCTTTATGCATTAGATGTCTCTATTTGGAATGAGTGTGAACAGTATCTCTCACTAGGAAATGTGTTGCACAATGATTCTACTGCAATTCAGCAACGCTCTGATGTGCTACACATCATAAATGATGCAGCCACTGCTCCGACTGCTGAATCAGAGAGCAGACAACCTTCTGCACTGTGTATGTGGTTTACATCTGGTTCTTAAAAGCTCCATGTTTTAACCTAATAAGAATTGTTGGTTTAATTTTTGCAATGTTTGAAACGTATTTTGAATTTCAAAAAGAATGATCAAAAAAATTATCTGCCAGAAAATGCTGTAACTGACTGTTGCTGTTCTCCAAGAATTTCTAGTAATTAATTTCCTGGATCTCCCTCATCAAATCAGGCCAGAAATCATGATCAGTCACACCCAAAAGTCTCTGTAGGGCTTGTGGGATTTCATTTGCACAAGCAGCAACATTTTGAATAATGAGTGTAATGATCGTAAGGGACAAGAAAAAAATAACTTGGCTTTCCCATCCTGTTTCACTCCACTTTCTCACTTATGTGCAACTTCCTTCTCATTTAAAGCATTTGCTGTAAAAGGAGACTTAGTTCTTCTCCAAGACCCAATGCTCTCTTCCTTCATGATTTTAGATCTTAAATGTAAAGAAAGCAAAGTAATGCCTCATTTATTTCCTGTTCAGTAAAACTGACTCAAGTTGCAGAAAAGAGGCCACCACAGAAGGAATGCAAAAAGCCATTCCATCAACTCCCCACCAAATCTCCTTTGTTTGTTCAAATGCAGCTACAACTGTTGGCAGGTTCAGTTCTAGTGCTTCTTCATGGCAGCTCTGCTGGTTAAGGGTGTTCAGAGAGCGAGCAGATCAGCAGCACGTCCCAGGATTTCACTGTTGGCAACAGCCAGAAAGCGACAGAAGGGGCTGATGCTCTGGGCCAGACGAAGGTGATAATAAAGAGTGTTACAGGGTTTCTGTCGCTGGATCTTTGGGTCACTGACAATACCATCTCTTCTCTAGGGAGGGGCGTATGTGGTAAAGCTGTTTGAAGAATATGCCACTGGTCCAGCTGTTCTAACTGTTGTGTTCCTGGAAGCAGTTGCTGTAGCCTGGTTCTACGGTAGGTCTGCAGCCATGCTGCCAACCAAAGCTAACCCAAACTCCTGAGCTTCTGCAGCACAAGGTTTCCTCTGTTTCTGCAGACAAGGGCACCAATGTCTTTGGAAAAAAAAGTTTACCAAATCTTTCCACAAACTCACTTATTTCCAAATCTGTGAGGAATTAATTTCTCTCTGACAGAAGTATAGTGGCATCTGAAAGTAACAAGAGCTATAATTCAGAATAATTAAGGATTTAATATAATTAAAGAGTTATAGGAACAGCAATCTTTCCTGATGGATTCTGAATTTCTTTGCTGTGTATACAAAATGCTGTGCATCTACCTATGAAAAACTTCTATCTGCTGTCACCACTTTCCTCCCATTTTTCTCCACAGGCATCACCCAGTTTTGCAACGATGTGAAGGAAATGTTAGGCTTTGCTCCAGGCTGGTACTGGCGAGTTTGCTGGGCAGCAATTAGTCCCATCTTCCTTCTGGTGAGTTTTCATTATAGCTTTTTCTTTCCAGCACAGGAAAATTACCATTGAACAATGCAGCTACTTTAAATTCTAAAAGCTTAATTACAGAATTTTCTTGTGAAGTTCTTTAGAACCATTTTTGTTAAACAAAAAAAGGCTCAATTATTGAAAAATCCAATACAGTGCTGCAAGGTCTTGTTACTAAATCTCTATTGTAAGGATTTTTGTATACGAGCTAGCTACGTAAGACTGGGTTCTGAATAACTCCCTTCCTCCCCCTGATGAACAAAGTTACTTTGTTTTGTTGCTTTGTATTTATTTCAGCAAAATGAAGCAATAAGACAGTGATGAAACATACTGTCTGGGGAAGGAAACCAAGATAAGTAAATATACTGTTCCAGCAACCGCTGACAGCTTTGGACTGTTCCACTTCAAATTCACAGCAGTTAATTGCAACCTTTATAAATCTATAATTCAGAATTGGAAATCCTGCCCCAGTGTTTGACTTGGCAGTATTATTGATAACATTTTAACATAAAGTGTTCATTTCCTGACCCAAAATTAGTTCAGTGCTCTTTTATTGTTACAAGCCTTAGTGGGAGCAGAGCAAGTCAAGATGGAGTTTATGAAGCACAGAATGTAAATTTAAGTCCTACAGAGTGAATTCAAAACACTTGTAATGATTGATGCCTAATTAACAGATTTTCACTTTATTACTCCTAGAAAAAGGAGGGAAGAAAAGGCTATAAATAAAAGCATGACACCACAAATAATTTTTATACTACTGTCCTCTTTGTGATCCTAAACCAGCAAAGTAAACAGAGAGGAATGCAGCTCCGGTGATGTGGTTACTAGGCAGAGTTAATTGTATTCTCTGGAAACTAAAATAAAGAAACCCCAGCATGTTATTTCTGTATAGAAATTTTGCTGGTAATCCTGATCAGATGATGATACTCTGGAGAAAAAAAAGAGTCGAAGATCCTTCCAAGGGTAGCACAAATATTATTCCTGTGATATTCAACTAAAAGTATTTGTAGTTTCACGAGGAATTTTTCACTCATGAAGGACGTGCATGGGAGAAGGATCTAAAAGCATTATTGAGCTGATGCCAGAATGCTATATCCAAACTAGTACTGACATTTGTGAAAGCTACCGAAGAACCTAAATGCTATGGAAAAATATCACAGAAAAGGTAAAATGTGTAAAAAATCAGTAACAGTGAGAAGAATAGATGCTGTATAGCTTATTCCAGATAAAGCTGAAGGCTGATGTGATTACCACAGGTAAGTACTTTAACAGTATTTGAAAGAGTATTAAAAGGGTCTGCAACCCAATAAAGAACAGCACAAAACACCACCACAGTGGCTGCAAGTTAAATTCAGACAAAGCAGGATTGACACTGATCATGATTAAATATGGGACAAATTGCTAAAGGAAACTGTACACTTCTCATTTCGGGTGGCTTAAAATAAAGTTGATGCCTTTCTGGAAGGGATGCTTTAGCTGCAATCCAATTACAAGACTCAATACAAGGGTAACTGGATGAAACTCTGCACACTGGTACCAATCAATCTGATTTTGTCCATCTCACATCTTATCCTTTAAATGTACAAGTGTGGTCCTGAATTTTCTAATGCTTCTTAAGAAAGAAACACCACATTGTGTATTTATGACATAAACAAACCATATGAAAATTCTTACCCAGTTCCTTCTAGTTACTCTACTCTAAAGCTCCTGAGCTCTTTTAAACCTCCTGAAGGAAAGTATGGATATCCAAAAATGTTTTGTGGTGGTTTTTGTTTGTTTAGATTTAGTTTGGTTTGGTTTTGTTATGTTTTCATCTGTTTGGTTTGGGTTTTTAAATCCCTACTACTGTCATTTAGGTTTTTTCAGCATCAACATATGTTTAATCCTTCTTGAGTCCTACTCTTTGTTTTTTACTTCAACACTATGCTGGGACACAGAAGTTCCCAAAGTATGTGCCATCAAAATACATGTGTTTCTACTTTGCTATTTTCTTTTTCAGTTTGTCACTTGCAGCTTCCTGTCCAATCCTCCCGAGCTACGGCTTTTTGATTACAAGTATCCCTACTGGACCACAATAGTGGGTTATTGCATAGGAACCTCTTCCATCATCTGTATTCCAATCTACATGGTTTACCGGTTGATCATCACTCCAGGAACATTAAAGGAGGTATCCATGATGCTCTGTTGCTTCTATCTGACTGTCAGGAAGGAGGAGATTCCTAGAAATATTACGTGTAGATTTTATTTTTTTTTTTTAGGGTCTGATGATTATTGCTGCTCTGTTCCTAACCACCTGATAGCTAATTGTCTTCTGCTCATTCTGAGTGATTGACGAATCTCCCCAGGTCTAACTGAGGCTGCTAACATATTCATCTAAAATATGAAATCAAGTAATTATTTTTGGGCTTTCACCCAGAAATCACACAAGAGACAGTATCACGTGAATGAGGCAGTGCAAGATTGGTTCCTCGGGGTAGATCTGTAAGAACAAGTTCCTTTTCTCTCCCACACTTAGTAAGATTTCTCTGCCATACATCTGTGGCAGCCTGTGATGACAGTTTGGGGATTTCAATCAAATAGTTCAAATAAATACCAGTTCAGAAATAATACTTCAGTTGGCTCATGGTATCCTAGTAGACTGCAAAGCCCTAAAGCATTTACATGCCATCTGTATATAATCAAGGTTTGATTCACATTATAAATAAAAATGCTGTGTACATCTATAGTCTTCAGAGTGGAGATAACAAAGCTGAAAAAATCCTCGTGTTGTAGTTCAAGAGGTGTAACTCAAACTGAAGTCATACTTTTATTATAAATCTCTTTCCAAATGGCTGTCATCTTATGTGTTGCCTCTAAAATTAATGGATTTCCCATCTCGATTGCTTTCCAACAGCGTATTCTGAAAAGCATTACTCCAGAAACAGCTACAGAAATTCCTTTTGGAGACATCCGCATGAATGCAGTATAAGCTGACCTGTTTTCTGATGGGGGCGAGAGGGGGAGCATAAAACCTAACTTTCCCCACACTCTCCCCCAACACAAGAATTACATTTCCAGCCGAGACAACAACTAAAGGAGTTTTCTCTGGAGCCTGCATCACTGACAACGGGCATTTGGCAACATGATGCAGCCAGCACATTTATCCAAGCAATTCAATGAAATCTACTGTGCACTTATAACCAGACTGAACTGAGAACCAATTCATTCTGGAAATGGGAGGATGTCTGTGTACGAGACCACCACTACTCCACACGTGGGCTGTTTGCAAGTGTGTGTGACTGCGTAAGCCACTGCAGGGTGAGTGTCAGCAGGTGGGGTGAGGTGGAGAGTCCCGAGTCTGTGGCCGTACTCCTGTTATCTTCCTCAATGTGATTGTTTGTACTGGGCAATGTCGTCTTCGCTTCTAAGGTTCTAATTGCTTAAACTACATGAAAAATACAGAAATATTTCTGATAGCCATACATTACTCAAGTAACACAGGGTTTTATAAACTAGAAAATAGAGAATACTAAATTCCTTAAGTTTGTAGTGGAGTAAGACAGAGGAAGAGGAACCAGTCCTGAGCAGCACTATAGGCAGCTCTGCACACATTAGCACACACAGTTGATGGCACCACCCTCCTTTGCATCGCCTGCATTTTCTAGATGGTAAAAGTTTCTATTAATTTTCTTGCATAAAAACTACCACAAAAGCTTTTTTAGTAGTGTAGGCTTCACTTTCCTTTAGATCCAACCAAGTGACCCAACCTCATCATGGGATCCTTGACAGCCACCTAAATTGCTAGCACTTAATGTACTGTTCTGGTAACTACGCTGGATAATCCTTGTCCTGACAGACCTAACGCAGCCGAAGAAACCACAGACCAACAATGGATGCCAAAAAGTGGAATCTTAAGTATCTGTTCCTCTGCTTTGCTTCATTTAAAAGAAAATTTTAGGTGTGATTTTTATTTCTATCCTTTCCTAATACAGAAGCAACGTTTAGAATAAGCCTTTTGGCTGGCCAAACCAAAGTACATTTAACAAATTATACAAACCTACTTTGAAGACTTATAAGCTCATATTCTGAACAACATTCTGAAATGTGTTCATATTGTGAACACATTTGGGTTTCACCCTGAAGAAGGAGGCCAAAGGTTTTTTTAACAAGAATTTGAGTTCATCAGGATTGATTCTATTACATTTCAAGACACTGATGATATGCAAATTAACTTCCATGCACATTCTAACCTCTTTATATGCATAAACATGCTCTCCAAATGTGACTGCCCTTCAGCCTGACTGCATCTGCCAAGTCAATTGGAGGACAACAGTCCTGCTGCAGTTATGGGGAAATTTAGATAAACCTAAGTAGGCATCATTTATGTAAAAACCATATAGATTATAACTAAAGTAAAATAAAATGGAAAATAAGTCTCCTTTGTATCTCACGGTCTACTTAGGTAATGTACTGCTAAACTAACATTCATAGCAGCAGGCATTAAGAAACCTATTGAAGGGTGTACATCAGTACAGATGAAAGCCATGATGGGGTATTTGAATTTTGAGAGTATTTTCACCACTTCTGCCAAGGTTTTTCTCCTTTAGGTGTGCAGGCTCCTTCTGGAGGAAGGCCCTCTTATGCATTAGCTATTCACCTGAGTTCACTTCACTTTAGGTCTCAAGACCAACTTCCAATAAAGATGAACTTAAAGGGACAAGGACTGTTCTTGTGGAACTACAAACAAAAGACTCCTAAACTGTTGTCAAGAAAGGGATTATGTTCATTCATCGCCAGAAAAAAACACAGGCAGTCTATATTACTGGACAGTTACTCCTAAGCAATAGTTTTGTTGTTTAGCCATTAGGTATATTTGAGAACTACTGCCAAAACCAGCTTCATTGTGAGGAAGAGAGGAACAGCCTGGGAATTATTTTAATATTGGAAAGCCATTTAGTTATTTAGTTACCAATCATAAAACTATATTTTTAGAAAACCTTTTCTGTTATATGTATTTTTTTCAATTAATGAATTCATGAAATGTCAATGTAAGCTGAATGAGGTACTTGTCTGTATCCAGTAACAAGTGTGGGAAATAAAGGAGAAAACCCTACCCAGCTTCTCCATTCTTCAGACTGGTGTTGAACTAATGCTGGATATTCTCCCTCCTAAATGGATAAGTATTGCAATAGATAAATCTCACAAATGAAATTTCTTGCCAGATGATACTGTTTCATGCTAGGTTCATTAAAAAAAAAACACAACAAAAGACACACCCCCAAAAAACCTCACCATTCCAAGTTTCGCTTATTTACGTAATCCACGTGCAAAAGCCTCTTTAACCAGACACGCTGCTGCCTTTTATGAGGAAGGGTGAAGGCAGGGACAGAACTGGTTGGGTTAAATGACCATTATCCACACCAGAGCCAAAGTTTCTCTTTCAGCCCTTGCAACCAAATTGAAACTGGGGTCATTATTTCTACTGGAATGATTTGCAGTGTAATAATTGCAGAAAGCTCTGCTATTTAGTGTGCAATACTGACGTTAGTCTTTTCTAACAGCATTTGAAATGGCAAAAGATGCATTTTAATTTGTATTTGTTTAAGACACTAATATATGACAGACGTTGTGTTTCTGGGTGGTTTTAGTACAGAATGCTGAGCAACCTCCCAAGAAATTCCACTGTTTTCTAGTGGATTAAGTCAGCCAAGAAGCCCTGATGTTAATACAAGCCTTGCAACAGTCACAGTCAAAACAGGGCAAGGTCTCTCAGCTTGATTTTCTCAGCTGAAAGACAAGAATAATGCACTCTGAGGACAGATGTACTGACAGAGAGTGAAAATTGTAAAATTATTTGAAGATACAAAGAGCAATGTAGACAGGCAGAGTCACAGGAAAAGGTATTTTTAGAAACAGACAGCCCAGAAGATCATTTGTGATGCTAGATCTTGCATCTCTCTTCACTACAATAATCCAGGCTGAGGTCTTTATGGGAACCAGGGGCAAGGAAGACCTCCAGAAAATGGATTAAAAAGACTTTTTTTTTTCCCCCCTGAATAATACAAAGATAAAATACATCTGTGTTTTCATTCTAGAAAAGCTGAACCTGCAAGGCAGTTTAGTCCTCATTAGGCTTGGGGTTTTTTTGTTACATGGCATGCTAGTTTTCAGTTTTCTACTCTTCTCATGGTAAGGTCATTCTTCAGTATCCCTATTTAGCCAAGTGGTTGAAATATTGAGAAATTGCTTTCATTTAATTTTATCAATATTTTTTTCCTCTTTATATATCCATTCAAAACCATTTAGAGTAACTAATATTCTATCAGGTAGCTCAAGAAGTAGCCTTACATTAAACATTGGTTTTGTACAAAAAAATAGTTACATTGACACCAAACAGGCTGCACTGCAATCAAAGGTGTTTTGAGGCAAACAAATTTCTTCACTTACCTATCACACGAGTATATCCTACCCTCTATTCTGCACAGTGAAAAGGAAGTTATGAAACTGGTAAATTAGGACCATGTTTGCCTTTTAAGCAAAGAGAATTAAGCTGGAGTTTTAGCTGTACAGATCTAAGTATTCCCTCCGACTTGTAAATGATGCACCTGTATTAATTTATGCGGCTGTTTAGTTACAAGTGTTGCAAGCTGATTGTAAGTCATCAGTATGTGCCTTGTACTGTAAACTGTTATTGTAATAAATTTAATATTCATATCCATCCGTAGACGTCTCTTGTGCCTCTCTCTTATGGGAAGAGCAAAAAGAAAACTCAATTCCAAGAAAAAGCAGAACTGGTCCAGCTTATGATACCACCAAGACTTCTGACAAAAAGCTGATTTCCTTCAGTGTTTGGCTCACTGCTAAATATTCTCTCATTCTATTCCAACAGAAGAACCAATGCACATGATAGTTGTTGAGACAGAACAGCAAAACCAAACTGACCCACACTTGCAGTTAAGTGCTTAGCTACTTAAGACAGAATTGGTTACTTTACATATAAAACTCATTCCAAGTCTGTGCAAACTGGCAGGCTTGGCATTTACTTTTACTCACAGTGTCTCATTACTAAGTCTGCTCAACAAAATATTAGAGAAACACCACTCCCAAAATCTTTTTTTTTTTTTTATAGTAGTTCACCCTTCTGTACTGTAAAAGTGATAAATTTACTTACAAAATAAAGTGAAAGAAACCATTGTGAAGTGTTGAAAACGTATTCTGAAAACTACACTCACTGTCAGATATCTGACTCACCGAGTTCTAGTTTAGAGATAACATTACTCTTGACTACAAACCTTTGAACAGGCCAATCTAAAAATGTTACTTCCAGCAGAACAAGCAGATATGACTGTAATACATGAAAAAAGACTCCTATACATTTTTTTTCCCCACACAATAAAGATGCAATAAAATACCACAAGCATTAAAAAACCTCATGCATCAGTTCCAGTATGTATCTTACACTTTATTTAAGTGTTTCTGTCCAGCAGGTCCCCAAAATCAAAGCCCACACATAAATACAAAATTCTTATGTCAATATGCATTAGCTTACAGAAAGCCATACTATGGCACAGAAATCTCCTAGGTTATTACTCAGGCTGTTTTTCTTGCTTTTTTTACCCCACTTTTACAGGTCTGTTTCTATTTTTGAGAGCATCATTGGGCAACAACTCCTGCTAAGGGCTGAGAACATCTCTGTTTCAGCAGAGCTCACTGTTCCAGCTGATAAAGGAGCAAGGGCTGCCACGGGGATGCTGTTTAACACTCCAAGGTCTGTCTCAGACTCTCCAGGCCAGGGTACTGAAGGTCAGGGTGGACAGAGTCAGCCAAATTTAATATTTCAACTGTATAAACAGACTAAGGGTGTGTGTCAAGTGATCCATTAATCCACCTCAAAAGCTGCTGTTCTATTCTGACACACACAATTTCTTAAATGACAACCAGGAATAAATAGCTAGGATACACCTTTACTTCTGTACAAGAGTCCACGCAGCAATGGTTTTTCCTCTTGGTTGAGGGACCAAGTGGTTTTGTCCACCACAGACATATTAATCTTCTTCCTTCTCAATGTAAGATTTAGCACTGGCCCGTGCCATTTGCCTTGCCAAAAAGCGGTCCCTCGCCGACATCACTGTCTCTTCATTGCTCCGTTTGGCAAATTTGCTCATGCCCTCAGATGGTTTCTGTGCTTGTTCTTTCTCCTCTTTCTCCCCTTCTCCAGCTTTATGTTTCTGCCCAGACAAAATTCCAGTGCTGGATCTTCGCTCCTCATCCACCTCCCTTTCTTTTCCCTTTCTTTCTTTTTCCAGATCAGTCTCTCCATCTTTTTCCAAAGAGGTAGGAGTACGTTCCCTCCTCTCTCTGTATTTCTTTTCATCACTACCATATTTCTCTCTCCTCTCCTTCCCATGATCTTCCTTTTCTCTCCACCGCTCTCCTCTGTCCTTCTCTCTGTCACTGTATCTGTCTTTACCATTTCTTATTCTTTCTTTTTCTCGTTCCTTTTCAGAGCCCTTCTCTTCTCTCTCCTTTGCCTTCCTCCATTCTCTGCCATGCCCCTCCCTCTCTTTTCTTTCCCTCCCCCTTTGTTTATCATCTTGCTCTTCCCTCCTCCTGTAGTTATCTTTATTAGCGTGATCCCCGTATCTGTGTCGCTCTTCCTTTTCCCTTTGGTGATCCTTTTCGTGGGTCCTACTTATCTCGTAATCTTTTTCCCTGTATTGTTCATCATTTCCCCTCCTGCTTGGTCTGCTATCTCCCCTCCTTGTAAGATGATTTGTTTGGGCTTTTGTGCACAGCTCTTCCTCTGCACTGGATGAGCTTGGTGATCTGGAATGTCTCTGGCTCTTGGGACGTTTAGCCTCCTCTTCACAGCTCACAGACCTCTCTCTCCTCTTCTTTTTCAAGTCTGTTTTACTACTTTTGTGTCTCTTATCATCATCACTACTATCAGTTCCTAAGTCAGTATCAGCATCTGGATTATTTTCTTTCTTAGCAGACGGCTTCAGTCTTTCTTTTTCATATGAGCATTTATTCCTTTGGTTGGATTCATCATAACCACTGTCAGATTTTTCTTCCTTTATCCTACATTTTTTTATGTTAAGAAAGAAAAAACAACATTACACGGCCTGAAATCTCAGACTTTTCTACAAACCTGAACTCTGGTCAAGACTTAAGCAAAAGATGCTGCTGCGAAGTCTAAGAAAGTAAATCTATCTGTGGCTCAGATTCCAGGGCTCCAGCATAAACAATTTCTATTAAGTATCTTTATCTGGTTCATTGTGAATGTGAGCTGATGAATTTATGTAAAAATATTACTACGGTTAAGTATCTGTATTCTTCTGTAAGCATTTGGCACGCTACACATTTTTTCCTGTATGTTTATTCCTCTATTCACGTCAAAGAATTATGCAGAGAAGCAGCAGGTTGTAGGTTTTGTTGACAGAGGTAGGGACATAGCTTCCATTAGTAGCAGCAGATTTTTTTTTTTTTAAATCCAGTATTTCTGAAGATCTCACTCTTGTGGCTAGATAGAAATTAGCATCTTTTAACAGCTCATAGATTCTTTAAATACAGAAAGCCGACCCGTAGAGGAACAATCTGGCAGTAGACAGAAGGGTGGCATATACTTAAAGACATAATGAAGCATTCCCTTATTTCAGAAAGCTGAGTAACTTCACCATGACCATGTTCTTTATTTAAGCTAAGAACTTAAATTTCTAATAATCCAATCTCAGATTTGGAAGATCTCTTGATGACAGTTGCATTTCCTTTGTGATGGCAAGCACTTAACTAGTGATATTCAAGTTTAAGGTCTATCTCAAGTGAGGTTTAACCTGAGTTAATTGTTTCAAATGATCAGTTGTTACATTTAAGAAACGTATCCTCTTCACCACATTTATCCACAGGGCAGAATTTCACCATCTCAACTACATAAATAATTCTGCATCATCTCATTCCTTTGCTTTGGAGTGTTAATATATTAAGATTTTAAAATATTCCCATTGGATTTCCTATATATTGGATTATTTTCTTCTTAACACAGCATCAACACTCAATCTGGTTTTTATCAACTTGAAACTGTGTAATAAATATAAAATTAGAGACTCACATTCTTTCCAGGAAATTCATATCGCATCATTTCCTGTGACTTACCTCTATGCTCATTATTTTAGCTTTTGTCTCCCTCAGGATTCAAAATATGTAATATTTTACAGTCTTCATTAAGTTATGTAAACCAAAGTAAAAGTAGGTTAGAACAATTCCAAGCAGTATTACAAGTGTGACTGCCCTCTGACACTTTTTAAATGGCATTCCTTTCCTGCTTGTTTCTCTCTCAGTCTATACCACTGATGATAAAATGAAATATTTTTTCCAAATAATTCAGTTAATTGGCTGTATAAAGTAATCAGTTTACACTACCAGTGTTTTAGTAGTCACTGTCTAATTCTCATAGTGTGCCAGTGACTCTGGAATCGCAAACTGCCAGAAGTTGGTTTATATCTGAAAACCACCTGGAATTGCATCCTACCTGGCTTCACGGAAGCTGCATTTAGGCATCTCTTCTTCTCCTACCCTCTGGTTTAAAAGATGTCTGTAAAATCCACTGAGATCCTTCTGTTTGGTGACATCCATGTATGCTAAGAGAAAGAAAGTAAAGTTGGATTTACTGTGCCACAAATACTCATCAGACACAACTCATAATTGGTAGACACTACCAAGACTGCACTCTCCATCCTGGAGGTTTTCAAGCCCAGAGCAGAGAAAGCTCAGAGCAAGCTGATTTGACCTCATCGCAGACAATGCTTTGAGGCTGGAACAGATGACCTTCAGAGGTCCACTCCAACTTGATTTATCTTACGATCCTATATCCTATTCTTTACACCGATTCCTGGGACACTGCACAGCATGTCTTCAGTAAGGAGTGCAAGCATCACTGCACCCCAGGCTTATGAGTGAGTCTTCTTTCAACAACTGACCCTTCTTCAAAAATTAAAAGTAGCAACCCAAATTGTACTTACTCAGAGGCACTTCCTCTGTTCCTTTAGTAGTGTGTACAAATAACAAAGTGGGACCTGATTCAGTATCTGCTCACTAGTCCTTTTTAATTTGCATTATCTAAAGCCTCACAGACAGACCAGATGACAATGTTGCAAAGCATGTGCAAGACCATACTTCTTTTCTGGGGGACTTATCTCTATGTCAATCTCACCCTCAAGAGCTGCCTGTCTTCTTTCTCTTTCCTCTTCCTCAGCCCTTTCTTGGAGCTTCTTCTTATAGGCTGAAGTCACGAAAGCCTCTTTGTGAGCAAACTCCTCTCCTTCCATTTCACGCTCCTTCTGAATTTTTCTTTCCATTCTTTTTTCTTGCTCCTTCTTTCTAATCTCAGCTGCCTTGATGATATTGTGGATGAATCTGGGCTAAAATATAAGGGAAAAAAGGTACAATGTTGAGAGGCAATTGAGGTGGATGAGAAAACATAAATTGGGTTTGATGGAGACATTGAAGAAAGCAGGCAATGGAAGAAAACTGACAGAAGCTAGTCTAATATATTCTGATACTGATTGATAGCTATCTGAAATGAACTGTCATTCCCTTTTGGATCACTAACGTGCCATGCTTCCCAGTAACAAAAGAGGCTGCTGTATTCAACCTAAATATTCAGCCCATCTTTGACTAGGATGATTTTTGCTCTGAAATGAAATGTTTTCCGATTTCTCATCCCTCTGTCTTCTGTCTTAGACTAGTCTTGCCTTTTCTATTGCTGTAAAGGAGTGGGAAGCTTCCTTTATTACCCACCTAATCTGACAAGAGCTTTCAAATGAAACAGAAAAAGTAACAATGACAATATCACTTGTGAGCATAATTCAGCATGCTCTGAAATAAGGCATTGGGCTGTGGCAATTGGCTCACATTTCACCAAAGTTAATTAGTCTTCTGACAGTTCTCCAATAAGCCCACTAGTGAGTGGGGAGGGACAATTTATGTTCATTGGCTTAATAATGAAAGAGTTCTTATAATCAGGAGCAGGATTGTTGTAAGGCCCATTGCCTCTAATCCCATTATCCCACTGTACCATTCTCTTCAGAAACCCGCAGAAAGATACACTATAGCTACATCAAATGGGGTGGGGAAACTGCTGCCCTTCAGAGCACTACTGGATCAGGGCTCTGAAGTATGTGATGAACTAAGTCTGTCAAAATTCTTGCAAATTACTACCTTATGTAACAGGATTTGAGCACAATACTTGCACGCCCTGTGAGAAAACGCATTTGGCAAAGCTTGAAAGTTAATCAGTCATGGTTATTCCAAGCATACAGAGATAAGACAGACAGCATACATTTTCTCAGGTATCGACCTTTTTGTCATCTTTTCCAGATAACACTCTGGCATTACTTTCTTTCTTCTTCTGCTGCATTTCATCATAAATGCTGTCATATTCGTACACTGTAGCATCTTCCTCCAAAGCCTTCTGAATCTCCAGTTTAGTCTAAAAGAAAAAAAGGGAGAAGATACCAAAAATTAAGCATCACATTTTTACTATTTTCAAGTATTTTATTCCTATATTGCAATTTTAACAGATCTATAGTATAAACCCAGTCATTAGAACATTTGAGTGTGAATTAAAAACTGTCTGATCTACAAAGTTCTTGACCTGTTTACCAGGATTGAGAAGACAAACAAATCATCACCAGTATTTGCAGTTGCAGGAAACACAGGAAACAAAATGCAACAGTCAAAACAATACTGGAAAGATTTAATGAGCAAGCTGTTCCATAAATAATGCAATTCATTTTTTAGTAAACAATAAACAACACTGCAATGAATTTTACTGTCTGTTTTCATCTGTACTTTATCCCCCTTCCCCAAAGCTCCAAATAATAACTAGATACCAGTATAGCTCAGGATATGATTTTATATTTCACAGTTCTATATTCTATTTGTAAGTCAAGCTGGAAGTAAGAACTGTGAAACTGTTCAGTTTTCAAAAGCCCTATCAGAAAAAAAACCCCAACCACCAGGGGAGCCCTTAGATCAGATCTCCTGACAAAAGAAGAGGGGTGCTGAACAGCAAGTACACAAGTTTCTCTCAAGCACGTATTAACTCCATCAAAAAGCAGCTATGTGTAAAATGTATGATGCATAAAAATCTTTTTTCATCTAGCTATGTCTTTTATTGGTCTAGAACTTTTCAAAATGTAGAATTCTCATTTCATTTGTACAACTTACTCCTCAAATACAGTAAAAAGCTCATAAATTTAAAAATGTTAAAAAATTAAAAGCCCAAGAGTTTGTAACATTACAGTCTAAAAACCAAACTGTTTGAGAAATTCTAAAAACATCAATGCATTCTATGCCACCAATCAAACTTCAACATCTTGTGTATTTAAGTGTTTGCATTAAGTCAACAGAAATTTTATTGTGGTTTAAATTATGACCAGCTCTGTGTTAAACCTCACTCATGCAGCTTTCATTAGGCTGTTCTTCACCTGCCCTGATCATAGCCAGAAGAATTTCAAAAAGAACAATCTTTCCCAGAAAAGTGAAATGAAACCTGAGCTACAGGAAAGGCTCTGAGAATTTCAAGTCAAGTTTTAAAGAAAGTCTTGTGCTGCAGAGAGGAATGCACAAAGCCATAAAATGACGCGGAATTTAAAGGGTAACTAACTGCAGCTGCACAATTAGGTTTCTGTAATTATTTAATAAAAGGGAATGAATGTTGTAATTTTTTGATCTGCCATGGGCATGAAGAGTCCCTACAGCATCTTACCTGTTTCATTGCTTGTTTTTTCAATGCTTCTTTCTGAAGACTTTCACCAACAGATGGCTATGAAGGAGACATTGCAGAAATAAAATTAATTGCATTGTCACAGCTCATACTGTTTTTCTACCTTTCTAATGAACAACTATTTAATAGTCCCATTACATAAATCAGTCTCTCACTTCAATCATAAGCAAGAAAAACTAAAAGTTCATTCACCAGCATACAATGAACCAGCATTTTCCATGAGCAAAGTATTGCAGAACCTCAACATATATATTTCTTTTTCTTTTATGAAAATGAGGATGTGTTTAAGAACACTATTTCAATGACATGCGCACCTCAAAAGCTGCAAAAAATTTCATGGCACTTCACAAAAAAAGGAATCTCTGCCCAAGAAAAGCTCAGAGACATAGAAGGTCTGTGCAAACTAGTTACAATACTTCCCTTCAGACACTGCCAAAAAACAGGTAGAAAAAAACCCCATACCCTCCACTATGGCAAGGGTCAGTCTGCTGGTGCATGAAGCTAACGGGCAAAGCGTCTAGCTAAGGACAGCTAAAGCCAGTATTGGAATGAATTCCTAAGAGAAGGATGCTTGTAAGACATCTATTTACTCACTCCCAAACAGTACAATTTGGTTTTTTTCTAATGGCAC
>JANHGN010006721.1:0-10197 GCA_024605025.1 Megaceryle maxima | reverse complement strand
AATTTAAAAAAAAAAAAAAAAAGAGGAAAACCCAGAAAACAAAATCAACAGAAATTGAAATGATATCCTCCTACTGGTTCATACGTCAAAACCATTTTAATATTCTTGGGAATTATGTTTGTGAATAAATTCATTATTGTACATTTAATTGCACAGAAGTCCACCTGTGATTTGTTTGTCTAGAGACAGTAAGTTTACAAAAAACAAATGCCTTCCCCAACAGTTTATGGTGGACAATTTCCTGTTGCACTGTGAGCTCTGATGGATGAGAACTGCCCGTTCTTCAGTATTGTTTTATCAACTGCCCATTTATTAAAGGCCCTGTAAGCTCTGCAATCTGTCTCGTACTTTCCCCATGGTCAAGCTATTCTTCTGAAGCACAAAGCTTAGAGTTGAATATTTTTTGGAAGAAGGAAATGTTTTAACCCAATGCTGTGAAATGACATAGAATCCACACAAATCAAGAAACTCTTACAAATCAGACTCTACCAGTCCTACAAGGCCACGGAAGACAGCTTGTACACAACTGAAGAGGTTAAAAAAAAATTAAAAGTTTTAAAAAGAAAATACCCCACTCTACTAATTTTTCTCTCTCATTTCTTATCTCCTTCAGCTATCTATAAGCTTCTTTCATGTTCTTATGTGCTTGTGCTACCTCCTTATTTTTAGGCAAGCAGCCCTTAGAAATCACTTCTTAAAATGTCTTCTTTACATTGCTCCTACACAACCAAAGACAAACAGCCATTGAAACTACTGACCAATGTTTTTGGTCTGTCTCAACTACATTCCAACTCATGACAGAACATGCAGCCACTAACAGCTTTAAACAAACAGCTCAATTCAAAGTTCAAACGCAAATATCTAAAAAGGCAACTCTGCAAGCGAGAGAGACAACAGAAATTCCACCTTCTTACAAAGTAGACTCCTCTGCCTTCCCACCACAATGTCCCAGTCTTCCCACATCACAGGTCCCAAGTTGGTCTCCCTCTGCATCTCCTGCTTCCTCACATCTCACCTAGGCTAGGCAGCCAGCCTTCATCTTCCAGGCCAGTCAAACAGAACAGAGGAAGGTTGAGACCATCTTGTCTTTCTCCTCACTGGGGCATTACCAGGGTCTTTGTTCTGCAGCTGGACATTCTATTCTTGTTGAATTCACTTGAAACTGGCCAGTAAGTTCATAAACTTACTATGAACAAACATCACACAATGATTCGTATAAAGCTTTTTTTAGAAGACCAAACCAAAAACAGGATAGCAAATGATTTATCTGAACACACCTAGTTTAAAGAATACTCAGGAACTGAGTATTTATCCTTCTGAGTTGCTACTCATCTGTCTCATTCATTCTTGGGAAAAAAAAAGCTAGCTGCTGACAGGTTTTTAGAAGCAATTGCTCCTAAACTGCTGCCGTAAATGACTACTTCTGGAGCAGAGAGTGCAGCACCTCTCAGCATAGTCTCAGAAATTAAGTCTTAGTCTGTGACTAGTATCATTTTTCAGTGTCGAAGCTGGTTTCTGGGAAGTTACAACCTTAAATCTGAAGCTGAGAATATCTTGTAAAAAATATCACAACTGTTTTGATAAATGGCTTACTTGTTTTTCACCACTGACTGCTGCAAGAAGTACAACACCTTCAAATTCTGACACAATAGCTATTAATAAGAGTATCTTGTATTAGCTGCATAGCGGGCCTCCTAAGGAAAAGCTTTTGTGGTTGCTTCCAAAACCCAAGGCACGGTACTTACTGATGGACAATGGAAGACATCATTCCTTTTTTAAAGCCAAAAGATACTTCTGCCCTAATATAACCTGTTATGAAAGACCCACGAGGGGGCTTTGCCCTTTAACACTGCCCTTCTGAATTGTTTACATGCTGCTTTGTAGCAGACACATTAAATTGCCTTTGTTTAAAGTGAAATACATTTTAAAGGGAAATGAAATGCTTCGGTGACGTCAGGCAGATTACATGTAGTTTGATTTTAATCTTTCACTACAACTATCTAGTTTTACCTGGATGTGCAGAAAAATGTTTGACTAAAGAGCAACAGCTGGATAATCTGGAGTTCCATTTGATCAGCAAGAGAAAGCAGCACAGTCAGCCAGCTCAAAAAAAGCAAAGCTTACATTTATACTGAGCTAGCCAAGAGCACTTTAATAATAAAGAGTAAGAAATGGACATTTTCAGAGCAAGATTGACCTCACTGATTGCAGGTGTCTACTTTAGAATGAGACAGGCTGTCCCTCAGAAATGCCTGCATCTCTACTGACTGACACAGGGAGCTCAGAGCTCAAGTGTAGATACCTCCATGTGTTTCTGTGGATCTCACCCCAAGTTTATGGCCCTATATGGCTACATCTCTAAAAGGCCAGGAGCTGACTCTGCTCACTTTGTTCTTCTCACAACAGATAAGGAATCTCAGACTGTGAGATCTTTGGATTCATGACACTTTGTTATTAAAACATCTTAAAATGAACTTCTTACACTCTCATGTACAGGCATTTAGCAGTGAAGGCTTGCCACCTTTTAAAGACCTGTATTATCCAACTACAGCCTGCACATGGATGATCACTAAATGTCCATATGACTCAACCCTTCATGGGAAAAAACAAAAGCAAGTCAGGCAACAAATTAATCTCAATTCCTACACTAGCTGAGCCATGACTCCTAGCAAAAGATAGAGAAAAGAACACGGAAAACAAGTCATGTAGAGAATTAGCCTTCCCTGACATTCCCTCCTAGCTTCCAGAAACTAGGAGGTTAGGGACTTCCCGAACTGGAGGATGCACCTGGACCATTGTTTGACACCAAGAGCATCCCTTAATTTGATTAATCCATTTCTGAATCGGTTTATGTTTTTGGCCATGCCACAATATCCTGTGGCAATGAGTTCCACAATTTAATTATACATTGTGTAGAGAAAAACTGCAACTTCCTTTCGTTTCGAGTCAACGAGTTACTTGGTAATTCCATAATATACCCTACTGCTCATATTATGAGAAATTGTAAAATTGCTTCACTTGCTCTGAATCATTACTGATTTTACAAACGTCCTCTTGAGTTGCTCCACTTCCTTCTCCTCAGTAATCACTTTTCTAAGAGCATTCCAACTGTTGCAAAAAATCTCGGTCATCATCAATACTCATTACTTGGCCAATTTTTTTTTTTTTTAAGTCATACTGTCTCCTTTGCAAAATTCCAAAGTGAACAGAAGGATCTGTGAGCAAACCAAAAAAATTTTAACCTGCAAAAGGATACAGTTTTCTGCTTGGTCTCAGTTTCTTCCTTTTTTTCCTGTTTAAACATTGCATTTATCTTTTAGAAGGTCACTAAAAAAACCCCAAGATCAAGCTGATACATTCACAGAACTGACACACTGACTCTGCAATCTCTTGCCTGAATTTAGGACCTACAGCTACACTTTACATCCCATAGCAACAAATCCCTTCTGAAAGGCTGGTAAGGTACAGGAATCTATGTTGGGTAATTCTGATAAAAATCAAGAAACAGAAATTTTGTCTGCTGTACCAGAGAGATATTTTCAATTGAATTCCAGAGACAAAATAGGACATGTAACTGTAATTGCCTGGGTTACTTTTTCCCAGTCAACAATGTATTTTGAGAAAATTTCCCAGATGTTCCATTTCTTATGAACTAACCCAAAGATCATCATCAGCAGCAACTAACATCCATTAGTGTATATAGTCACAGATAAAATCTTCCAAATTCCTTTAGCAAAGGTACAGGCAAATTCCTAATGAAATATGCATAGTAACATTAAAAAAAAAAAAGGGGGGGGGGAGCAAAAGTTGGGTATCTACTAAATAATCACAGACCAAGTCAGGTGTGCAGATTACCCAGCACAAACTTTATTAGAGTTCAGTTAAAAATACATAATCTCCAGACATTTGAGATGTAGTTTTGCTTGATAAGGTAGCAGACAGGAAATGAAACCCCTCCCAAATGCTGCTCCTTATCTTGAAAAGCTCTGAAATTATTACTGAACTAATAAAGTAATTTTGCTTTTTTAAAAAAAAATGATCTTCTTTGATAAAGGCAGTTATGAGATTATTACTTTTTGCTGGGTATGTACCATACTGACGAGCATGACAACTTTTAAGAGTCATTATAGCAGACTCTAGTAGTGAATCTGTCAACCCTTCCAAAAGAGAGGATCCTTGATCTGTTAAGCTAACTTAGTAGACAGCATCATCACAATCATTATTATTAGTTAATATTATTATTGTTATTTGCTTTAATGTTTAGATACTAAGAGAAAATGGAGAAGTGCAATAATGCAAGACAGCCCCACATTCAGGAAGGTTCCCAGTCCTACCACATGCCATTTAATCACGGTAGATTAAACCCAGCTCATTCCTGGGATATGGAAAATGCGGGGCCAGTCCCTTAATGTAGAGAAAAGCACCACATCCCAAACTGACAAGGGAAGTGCTCCTGACATTGAGAACAGAGGATCCACTGTCATCTCCACAAGCTGTATTTTAAGGAAAGCCTCTCTTTAGAGCCACAGTCCAAGCTATGAGTTCAAGTGGAGGGACTCAGCTCCTGAGAGCACTGAGGACAGCAGCTAAATGAGCAAAGGGATGGGATTTAAGACATGTTCCTGTCCTATTTCCTGAAAGACCTATAAGCTGCACCGAGGCAGTTTCGTGTTGAGGGTTGAGTGGGTATCACCAGGGAGGCCCTCAGCCCTTTCATGCACTGTATAAAAGGAGCTCAGGCACTTCCACTGGATTCTGTAATGGAACCAGGCCTGCAGGAATGCTAAATTCAGGCTTTCTGTCATATACAAATAACAACTGCTAATTACTCAAAGAAAGCATTTTTAAAAGATGTTTTGGTAATAGGGATCAAAAACTGACAAGGACTATTTGATGCTTTATTAGCACTATTTTCTTCAACCACACAAAACAAAAAGCATTGAGTGGAGCTCTAGAGCAGTAAGAGCATTTTTGTAACACCTGATCTGTTTCTAAATTTCAACTGATTCTAAATTTCAAGCTCTTAAATGTTAAAATTCTAGACTATGGGTATGGGCAAAGTTTCTTTTCTGAGTTATGTTAAAAAAAAAAAGTTAAATATGCACAAAATGATTTAATCACAAAAGTGATTAAATTCTCATAAGTAATTCCACATCATTAAAACCCAGTAAATTGTAACATTATGTCCAGAAAGCAACATCCATGTGGAGAATTCACCTCCACAATTCTGAACTTCTATTCTTTACCTGGAAACTATGAAGCTACTGGCTTTAAATCCTTAAAAATTTTTCTTTTAGCAGCTGGGTTTCTGTATGGTAACCAAACCAGCCTATATAGCATGCCAGCACCTGGATGCTCCCCACACTCAGCAGCACATCCAGAAGTGTAATTTGTATAGTGTACAGCACCCTCTACTGGGTCAGGTAGAAAGCGAAGATTTTGAAGCTAATACTTAAAAAAAACCCAACATAAAAAACCCCAAAAGATAGAACACTATCAACATCCTGCAATATAGTCACACATCACAGAGTATCAACAATCTCTGTGATAGCAGAACAGCTGTGTATTGTTCACTCTAATATACAAGGATTGTGAGTACTTCCAGAGCTACGAGTAATTCTCATTACTTGCCTTTTTTATTTTGCTTTAGAACTTTTTGGCTGTACAGCTTTGCTTTTGTTTACAGCGAGTCTGAAGATCATAAATTAGTTATATTAAATCTGGGTGGAATAAGCTAAAGGATAAAATACACTTAACTACTCTTTAAAATTAGTATCTGAGAAACAACTGGGGATTACTACTGGTCTTTCTATATGCAGACATATTTACTAGTGGTTGCCAACAAATTTGTTTACAGGATAAGTACTGTTAACTCTTGTAAACAGGTTGCCACATGTGATAAGCTTTTGGAAGAGCTGTTAGAAAATAACTAACAATCAAATCATCACTTCTATGTAACTTGCACTAAAGAAATCACAGATCATGTTTCACAACCAAATCCAAACTGACAATGCATCTTAATGACAATGCCATAAGCTGAAGCAGGCATTAAGGGTTATAAACAAGTAATTTGCAGAATATGGGGCAGATTTCAGAAGAAAACTTGAACTGACCTCATCATCAGAGTCATCTGCAAACACTGAGAGTGTCTTCGAAACAACATTTTTCTGCTGCAATTTTTTGGGCATAATGAGCCCATATCTGGGGGGGGGGGGGGGAAGAAAAAAAAATGTTAACTTGAATATTGCTTATAACAAAACACCAAACCAAAAATCTACTGTTTCAGTTTTAGAAACAAGAGATCAGCATCAACATAACCTGTGAAGTATAGCTGTGGGCAGCATTCTCAGCTGTGTACTCAGCCTTGCCATACTCAAAAATTCCCTGGCTATTGCTGTCTTTTTCCATGCAAAGCTTCTGGATGCAGTGATCTTCCTAAATTAGGCCACAAATCCCTCTTGTCTAGAGTTCTCTAAGTGGGTTAGATTTTTTTTTTTCACCCCCTCAGAGAAGTAGAAAATTACTTACTGTTTAACCAGCAGATATTTAGTCTCGGTCTACACTAAACACTATTCCATAAGTATGTTTGCTGGACATTAAGAATTCATCTATTTTTGCATGGCAACATAAACTACCAACCCACAAATACGGCTACAGCAAAAGACAAGATCTGCAGTCAGTTTATGTCATGCAGAGATTGAGTAACTACACACACAGAACTCTTCTGCTGACATGGCCAATCTCTGCTCAGAAACACTTTCTATGTTTTCAGTAATCTCTAAATCAGGAATTTCTCCCCCACCTGCCTTTCCCCGAGTCCATCACTGAGTGAACAGTTCTTCACAACGTCCTGGGCTGGAGAACCCCACCATGCCGTAGCTGCTGCTACACCATCACTATGACGAAGGAGGTGCTCTAAACCCGCCCCCCAACAGCTCCCTCTGACCCCAGCTGCGAGGAGCCGAGCCTCAAACCGCCGCGCCTCGGCCACGCAGGCCGGTGCTCAGGGGGTGGGAGGCGGCAGCTGCACCGCTCTTTGGGTGGGACTCTTGAGGGGATATAAACTACGCCCGGCAACACCGCAGTAGCTTCCGATGCCTTTCAGCTAGTTTGGGTTTTGTCTGTTTTTAACAAACACGGTTTTAAATCGAGGACGAGACAAGGCCGCGCGACACGCGCAGACCGGCCGAGCCCACCTCCTCCGGCCCAGGCGGGAGGCTCTGTCAGAGCTCGCTCCGGCCCAAGGCAGGGCCGGGCCTGCGCCCGCCCTCAACGACGGCCCCAAGGTTCCCCCCAGGCCGCTGCTCCGCAGAGCGGGGCTCGGTCGCACTCTCCGCCCCGAGGAGCCCGGCGGTGGCGCGGCGGGGCCCCGCAGCCCCAGCTCCCCCGTCACTCACTGCTTGCTCAGCGCCGCCATCTTGTCCCGGCCGCTGCCAAGTAGAGCCGCCTGCCGTTCGGCGGCCGCAGATTCCTCGCGGCCGAGATGTCCGCTCCGGAAGCTTCCGCAACACCGCGCCGCGGTCCTGCTCCAGAGGGGAGAACGGAGAGCGGCCAGAGAGGGGGCGGAGGTGGGGGGCGAGTTTTTTAACGGCCCGTTGGCGAGTGGCGAAAGTGCCGATAGGAGAAGGGCTGTCGCGGGCGGCCCGCGTCGCCCAGTGGGTGGCTGAGCCGGGTCGCGTGCGGCCGCAGCTCCTCGCGAGGGCCCGGCGGAGGGAAAGGCCCCTCAAGCGCCCACCCTGCGGCCACCGACTCCCCCGGGGGGTGTGAGGAGCCACCCTGCCCCCTGAAGACGTCGCCGACTAAAGAAAGAGGAGTTTAATTTCCCAAAATGTTATTAAAAAAGTGATTCTGCCAAACGAAACGTTATTGGAAAGATGAAATCTTGCTGCCGACGGTGCGGTTGGCTGTAATCTCGAGCTGTATCCCAATAAGAAAGCTTTTATTTTGCTATATTGAAAGTGTAGGGCTTTTCCGCAACACGTTCAGAACTCAACAAAATGCTGATCAACAACTTTGACTTAAAATTATTCCTGAAAAGTAATTTAAGGAGACTGGCCCTTGAAAAATTCTGCTGTATCATTTCTGAGCATTGTAGCTTGGTGGTCATAAACTCATGTCTGCCTCTGTCTTTTTCACATCAGAATTAATTAATTAAAAAAACAAAATTCAACAAACTTTTTTAATAAAGCTTTTAAAGTTCAGTAGCTAGACCAGCAAAATTGCTTCCTTTAATGTTTGTATTGCTTTTCCTTAATTAACCAGACTTTTACCATGTTAATGAGAAATAGTCAGTGACTGTGCATTACAAATAATAATACAAAACCCACAATTTAATAAAAGTTGTCAAATATGAGAATCACTAAGGTTAGATGAAGAATTAAGAGATGTAATTGGAGGCACACTAGAGCTGGATGCCAAAAGTGACTAAAGATGGGTTTCTTGACTCTGTAGGCTCCTTGTAATCCCTGCTAGTGACAGGCAGGTGTGTACCCAGTGGTACAGGTACTGGGCTGCGATGGAGCTGTGCTGCCACATCACTGCTCTGGGAACTCCTGAAACAAAGAAGAGAGATTCACTCCAAAAGCCAAGTCAAAACTGCTAAAAGGCTAATCAAGATCATCCCAGCAGAGGAGCTCAGATTTGATTTAAAAGCAATTATCCTTCCAAGCTCTTTTACTAAATGCTATTAAAAAATCATGACAGAATCATACCATTAAAGGTTGCTCTGTTGATAGAGTGTAGGTTGGTTTGTGCTCTGTTCTCTATGACAGCACATGCGTATGGAACATATGGACGTTACCTGATGTTCATTTTAAAGGTATTTCTACGATGGTGAGTTATAGCCATACTCACACCACTGACCTGGTACTACTCTCTCAGAGTAATTTCCATCCCGGGAAACCAACCTTTTGTAGCAGTGTGCCAAAGCTGTATTCTTTCTAGTTACTTCTGCATCTTCATTCTTTCCAGTGAATTCCAGTTTAATACATATGACGAGAACACATGAAAAGGAACTCGGACTGCTTTAAGTGTTCACTGTTCATCAGTAGGCAGAGCACTGGTGACAAATACCCCCAGCTGCATTAACAGGTCTTGTCCACATCTGATTTTTAACAGGCCTCTCAAACTGGCATTAGATCATTAAGGGAGAGACCTCAATGAGAACAACAGTCATTTCTCTCAGAGATATTGGAAAGTAATAATAGCCTCTTGACTGCTCTGGCACCAAAATAGCCCACATTCATTAAAGGAGAGAAAGACAGACTGAAAACCAGCTCCTGAATATGGCCAGTGAGTGTATTAAGTACCTGGCAGATGGTGTTTACAAAGAGGAGGGCTGACACTGTCCTCCCACAGTCATCTTGCTGTTTGGAGCTGGGTCAGTCCCTTGAGCAGGCCATGGAGATCTGAAGTAAATTTACTTCCAAAAAAACCCCATCATTCTTAATAAGTCTTTACATATTACTTGCCAAAAGAACCGTCATTCCTAATATGTTTATCTGGAAGTTTACAATGAGATCACTTGTTCTGGTAGGTTTCAAAGCTGATCTGCTTCCCCTTTCCTTAAGGCAGTGAATTTTGATTCTAAATTTAACAGGTTGACTTTTATTGACCAAAAAAGACTGCAGATATTTAGGACCTTTTATCTGTTGTTTAATCTGTTTAATCTGAAATCAAAGTCAATTGCTGAAGTAAGGACCTTAAAAGCATTCAGCTGAAGGTTGCCACTGATGCTGTTTCATCACTTAGCATGTCTGGTAATCTCACAATTAGCTGATGATATTTACCAGTGATGCACTCTGGCAACAGCTCTGCTTGAACTTGCACAGATGCAGCAGTTGGATCAAAACAATAAATCTCCTGAATCAAATTGTCATCAAGTTTCTGCAATGCAGAAAACAAAAAGAAACAGTTGGTGGTTAAAAACTTGAGAAGGTTACAGAACTGAAGATGGTCAAGACAAGCCTATAGGAAATCTGTAGGTAACGAATTATTTCACTGCCAAGTCACCCTTGGCAAATTCTGTTAATATCTCCTTGGGGAAGGAAGAACAGAAAACGAAGTCAAAATGTTGACATTTTGAAGTCTTACCAGTTTACACTGACTCCAGTTCTCAATCTTCCAGTTTGGATGGAGAAGCAACAGCACAGCTTTAACTAAGTTATGTACCAGGGCCGGTGGTTCTACACAGCTCCT